>LS502436.1:167436-177769 GCA_900490845.1 Pristionchus japonicus | reverse complement strand
TTGGGACACATCTATTTTTTAGGACACATCTATTTTTTGGAGGTACGAAATTCTGGAAAATGGGACACATCAATTTTTTTTGGGACACATCTATTTTTTATGGGACACATCTATTTTTTTGGGACACATCTATTTTTTTAGGACACATCAATTTTCAAAGGACACATCAACCAGAACAGAGCCATTTAGCCTTCACATGAAAAACTCTTTTGAAGATGGACTCAACGCAATTTATTAATAACCTTCAGTGTTCTCATTTCGTTCGCCACCTTATATTATAAATATTGCCCTTTTCACAGATTTGAGTGACTTATTACGGAATCCGTTGACATATTTCCGGATGTTCTGCTTCTTCTTTTAAACTCACCTATCTCTCTTTTTCGCTTCGCTCTTTCCAGCGCATGCCGCTACACGCTGTAAACAATATAGCATATTCCCGACAGTCTCATTTTTCAAATACCAGTGAGTAATAATTAGTGGGAGTAGAGTGAAGGAAATTCCGAGTCTTTAGCCTTTCATTTTTACAACTAACTTCCTTGTCCATCTTAGCATGATTATTGCTATTTTTAAGCAATTTCATATATTACAGAACTGTATAATTCCTATTTTGAGATAATTGCATTAAATGAAATCTCTAAATGCCAATCTCACATCAATCCTTTCATTCTGTGTACTATCGCCCACTCCATCACTCTGGCGCTTCATAATCATGAAGATTGCTGCCTTCTCTCGCTGTTTACCAAAAACTCTTTTTCACACTTTCCATCAAGCGTAGTTTTTATTTCCACCATTTCATTGACTCCCGATTCAGTCAAACAGGACCGAACGTTAGTTTTTTGTTTGTACGGCAAGGAAAATGTTCAGGTTGCTGCTCTTTTCATCACGCATCAATATCCTTAATCATGTGCTTCCGACTTCCGGAGGTTCCAATCCTTCTTACTAGTCTCTTGTCCCTTAAAAGTGCTACCGATTTCAAATCATCGGTTTCCTTATTACGCCCGTCAAACCTGCACGCGCATAGCAATTATAGAGAGTGTCTTGTTTTATTTCCTAAAGCTTACTTGTTAATTTCAACGGGGATAGCTTCTTGGGGGACAAGCCTCTCAATCCTCTTTTTCCTTCTCCGCATCTTATTCAAGATAGAACTCGAGTCTGCTCTTCTCTCTCCTTCTCTTACTCGATTCTCTGTGTCAGATTGAATATCGCCCTAAATTTCGTGATTGTGTTTCGGCCTCCTCGCGAGACGCCTTTTCTTCACAACTTAGGAGAGATGGCCAAATATCTCAAGCGACTCAGCAAATACTTTGCAGCTCTATTTTCTGCTTTTCTTTTACTAAGCAAGTTGAAGAGACTTTTAGTACCTCAGTTCTGATTCCTTCCTTTCCATGTTTGTGTGGCTTTTCATGCCAAACTCGCTCGGCATATTTTGGTATGAGAGTGTGCAATCTCATTCTTTCGCTTCGTGCTCATTTTCCCGACCACCTGAGAGTCACGATAGTTATTCTACCGCGACTATGCATCCAAAGACATGCACGAACAAGACAACAACAGAAACCCTTTCTAATTTTCTGCTCATAAGGACCATCATCGCTCGGTTTTTTCTTCGAGATACTATCATACAAGTGGCCATTGTGTTCCATTGCGCTTGTAATTCTGTGTCCCATTTTCTTTGTTTCTTCCTTCTTCATTATTATTTTTCTTCTCATCTCTTCCTCTTCACGCGTCTTCTCATACGCATCATCTTTTGCAAGTGCTATGAAATGAATCGAGCTAGGATTCCTGGTTAAGGCTTTGACGACGCTAGGCTATAAAGAATACCGCGCGGTTTGATCCATCACATATGAATACGGATTCCGTGTTAGCAAGTTCCGTGGTCCTGCCAATTCCCGAACAATGAAGTGAAAATTAACTTAGTTTCAGCGGTTGCCTAAATATACTGGGTTTCGCACTGGTTATAGGGATGGAGTATGGATATGGGGGTATTTGGCATTGTCCGAGAATGAGCATTATTTCCGCAAGATCATGTTTTGTTGAACGTGCTTTTGTCGAAGAAGTAATTATACCCAAACAAGTCTACCCATGCATTCCCGTGTTTTCAATTCGGAAATTCCTTCTCTATTTCTAATTTTAAGGATGCAGCTTCTGGAGGTCCTATGATTGACAATGGATTACCCGGTAAGTTGCTGTAGTATATTTTGTACAACACTTATCGGTTCTTCACTTCGGTCATCGTGCTTATCTACCTAGATTTTAAAATCTTCTATTATCCTTAATCTAATCCATATTGAGAGAATCTCTATAGATTCCATTTCTAATTAGTGAGTCTAAGTAAGATAGATGTGTATGCTCTTCCCAAATCTGATTCCTACTTCGAACAGCTAATCGTGTCTTCTCATCTTTCTCATTTGTGAGTGTGTGAGAAGCAGTCTCGCACACGCTTCCGAGATCATATGTATCTTTACTTAAGGGGTTTCTTCCATGAGCAGATATGTCAGTCTGCCCACTACACACTTGCGTGACTAGATCTCTATAAGGGAAAGGGAGGGGACCTGAGAAGGAGCAGTGTCTGAATGACCGACCACACGTTCACCTTAGTTAGAAGCTCGTTAATGGGTCGACTGAAGGAGGAGAAGAGGAAAGAGAAGAAAACGACAGAGTGGAGCAGGCAGGAAACATTAGTAGGAAGGAGGAGGAGGGGGACTCTCGACGACTCCTTTCCGGGACACTCACTCCTCCCCCTTCTCGCCGACTCCTCCTGTCGACATACACGCTCATCTACAAGTAAACCCGCTCCTTTGCTTGGCACTTCATTCGTTATGCTCGCCCATCTCATTCTTCTGCATTAAATGATGCATCCGTGCCGAGATGGCTTGGGGCGCGATTTTGCACATTCAGGTCAGTGGGATATCCGCTTCTGCACGTTCCCCCACTCCCTTTCCCATTTCTCCACCCGCTCGAAACGACAACAACTTGTATGAGTAGCTCCGCACTGCTGCGTATTATTGGGTGGCTGGCGACTATGAATACTAGACCATACCATCGATCCATTATGCGCACAGGGGGCTCTAAGTTATCTATGCAAACGCTTTAGATTACACCTCAGAGCAATAATCTCAAGTTTCAGCTGATTCTAACTCAATAATTCATGGTTTCGTCTCTACCTCTCTTGCCTTGCCTTCCTCTCTCCTCAAATTGTTACCTGAATATATTATTGAGGAGCGCCCCTTCTCTCTCGCACGCATACTTCTGCTGCTTCTTGATCACGCTTTCGTTCCTTGTTTTCTTTCCTTGTGTTATGAGTGAGAGTGCCTTTCTCGATATTTTAGTGGAGCATCGTTCTGTTTTCAAGGCAGGGGTTAAGAAGGTTTCAAAGATCTTCAGCATGTGACATATTATTATCCATGTTTCAGGCAGCATTGGAAGGCGTATTCATACGATCGCAGAGAGAGTGAGTCCATTCCACTAATTTGATAATGAACAAGATGTAATGTTTTTCGTAGATCTCCTGAGAGTGCTCTCGCTGCTCCTTCCACAATAACTTCTTTCACTAGTACAACCGAGGCTCAGGCGAATCCGAAGACAGATAATATCCTTTGTCTCGATATCAAAGATGTCTTCATCGCTCTCCTTCTGGTAAGAATCAGGCAATCCATCGCTCGTTGATTCTCTCTCTTCTCCTAGAGAGTTGTTTTCGTTCGCAATTTCGTTCGTCTTGCGAGCGTGCGCTCGAATGAAACACGATAGCGTTGTGACTCGCAGCAACTGACTCGTAAATGCGCGCTCTGCTCGCTCAGATAGAGTATTTGAACAGAAAAGGGAAATAATCCCAAGTTTTTATCCCAGAGCTAATGCGTCTGACAGGTTTGTAATAGATTTGAATAACGGCATTATGAGGTTATGGAGAAAAATCGAATGCAATATTTATCCGTGTATGTGGAATGAGTACTCTTATCTGCTATCATGCCATTTAGCCTCTCTTTTAGCATGTGGTCACGGATAACGCATTCTCGCATTTTCTGTGCATAAACATGAATAAGGAGATATGATAATGATAATAAATGGGGATATATAGTATTGATCTGATTTATAATCAGTTACAAAATGTTTATTGAGTGAGAATAGTGGACTAAATCTCGACGAATAGACAACGGTGTTGGACATCACACATTTTCAATAAATTTGATGTATATTAATCGAAATGCAGGTGCTTCTCATCTTGCTCACAATATTTGGCAACATTCTCGTCGTTCTTTCAGTCTTCATGTACAAAAGAATGCGGACATTCACGAACATTTTGCTAACGTCCCTCGCAACAGCTGGTATGTTATTTGGAGGCAAAGCATTTTTTCTTTGCTTTCTAATTCTTATTCATAATCAATTTATGCTGTTCCTGTTCAAATCGGCACTTTAATATGTCTGTATTCACAACTCTTTTTTGACGCCTCTCTCTTATTTCATTAAGTAAACAACAAGCGATATCATGAAGCTAGATCGCTTTGATCGGATGTGGGATAAACGGAATCCTAAAAGCGTTAGAAAATAGGGAAAAGAGCAAGAAGAAGACGAAGATCTCGCCAAACGTCTTTACAACAAAGTGGCTAATATTGAGGCGATTCATGTAGGCGCGAACTTCCTTTGTAACAATCAGAGGTTGAATTTTCGTATCCTGCCGCTCCCCTCGCCTTTTTCCTAAATATCCCATTTCTTAGTGCTTCATCTTCTACATCAATGTAAATGCTTTGACGGGCATGAATATCGGATGGAGAAGGAGAGACGGAATGAGAGAGTGGGGGAAAATATGAGTAGCCGCCGAATCACGGAAGTGAGAGGCTTCATCCGAGAAAATTTTTCCGGATGCATGGATTAATACGAGAAGTATAATAAATCGATCAGATCTATATTTACTTAATTATTTACAGATCTCCTGGTGGGTCTAATTGTAATGCCTATATCACTGCTTGACCTTCTCCATCGACATAACTGGCCATTTTGTGAGACTTTTGACTCATAATTTATATCCAATAACATAAACCGGAAACGAGTCCGTCTTCACGAAAAGAGTTAGGAGAATAATTACCGCATCGTCCCTTCTTCTCAGGGAAATGGCTATGTTCTGCTTGGGCTACGATCGACGTTCTTCTATGCACTGCATCCATTCTTAACCTTTGCGTAATTTCACTCGATCGATATTTCGCCATCACCTCTCCTCTTAAGTATCCCAGAACAAGGTGTTATTCTATTTTAAGAATCTATTTTGAGAATTTTACAATGGAAGGCTTCGTGGATAATATGTCAAATTTTGAAAGAGTAATTCAATCGTTTGAAATGCTTTAGAAGTCGAAAAATGGCAGCTGGACTTCTATCAGCAGTCTGGATACTTTCCTTCGTTGTTTGTTCACCTCCTCTTTTCGTTCAAGGATGGGGCCATACTCGTGAGTCATTTTTTCGTTCTTTTATATATTATATTACATATTATCAAAGATCTTTTGTTGATATGGAGAGAGGCTCAGTTCTTGTATTCTCTTCTTGCATAGATCTTTCATTTTCTAATCTTTATATGATATGCTTTTTTCCAACCCGCACAAGGACAGTTTCCGACTCTCACGAGTGAATACTTTCAGCCGATGGTCCACCAGACTCGAATGCTGTTGCATCAATCACTTGCTCGTACTCAATGAGCAAACCATATCGATTATACTCGGCTTCCGGCAGTTTCTATCTTCCTCTATTGGTGAATATTTTTATACATAGTAAAGTTCTTTCTCTCTTTTGCTTGAATTCATGTTTCTCACGACTCAGTCTTCCTATTCTTTTTATGAAAACTACATTAAAATATGTATGGACCGTCAATGCGTATTGCTTTTTTTCTAGTAATTTCGATTTTTTGAATTTATGTTGATTCAGGTAATGCTTCTTGTCTACTTCAAAATCTTCCGAGTTGCATCTGAGCGGGAGGCGTTGATGCGGCAGTCGGTCGGCACTGGCACGTGTCGGCTCTCCAATCGAATAGTCAAAACTCAAGCGAAGAATAATCGTCGCAATCCCAGGTTGGTTTTTAGCTAAACACTTTTAATCATATGCTTCAAACCACATCATAAATTCATTCTTGAAAACTCTAAGTGTGAGAGACAGGTCGTCGGAATCGAGAAAGCATCGTCGAGGAAAATGTGGATATTGAGATTAGACCGATGTACTGGCGATGTTCGGATGAGCTGCGCTCTTATCTTCCTGTTTGAAGAGAGAGATATACAAAAATAGTTGTAGGTTTGGGAACTATGTTTGGATAGGCAGGTAATATCAAATGAGCTCATTTCGCAAGCAACACATTTATAAGATCAGTTTTGACTCAAATAGTTCGTGGCAATAGGTCTTCAGAAAATATGCAGAGCAATAGCAGTGTTCAAATATCTTTTTTCTTTCTTTAAAAAAAATAATATCATCAGATGCGCTAGTGCTCCAATGAATCGCAATCGAATGCCGGAGGCCGCTCGTCCGAACTATTCCGTGCGACCACTCTACAACAACAGGTAAATATTATTAACTGATTCGAGGGAATTCATCTTTGCAGACAACATGTTAACGTCCGTCGATTGGATTCGAGAATTGATTCATCCGAGGCTGAAGAAGTCGCGGCAAATGACAGGTCCCCAATTCATCAACAATATTTTCTTCGATTCTTCAATTCATTTCTTAGTGACACGGACGCGCTTAAGGAAATCACTGAGAGCCAATATCCCTCTCTATTTTTCAACAGTAGTAGAAAATAAACGCACATCATCTCTATCGCATATCTTAATTATGAGACTTTTGAAAATAGCGTTAAGAAACTTCCTTATCGATCCAGCGAGCGAGTTCGAGAGAGAGCGAGAGTGGTTCCAGCGAGTGGTTAGAATGATGAAAAAAATTAAATAAGTCACCATTGCAGCCAAGACTTCTCGACCTTTGATCGTGTATCGGGAAGCAACGGAGGCATGCCTTCTCCGAAGAGACAGGAAACGATCGATGTAATGATGTCTCCCGATGCTCCTGATGGAAGCTCGAAGAGCATTGAACGTGAATGTCATTCAATGGCAGATTTGGCAGAGAAGTCAGCGGTCAGTATAAATAAAACAATCCGAATGAGTATACGATACACAAATTGTCTTCTCCAATTTTAGATCGACAGATTCTTTCAGAGCAACTTAACCGCAAAGAGGAAAAATACTGAAATTTTGTCGTCAATCAACGATGATTGTGAGACGAAAAGCAACGGAAACAAGGGAGGTCACTCGTCCACTTCGTCAAGAAGATCTCAACTTAATTCAAGTGCAAGACTGCAACCTCAGAATCTTATGGCGAAAGTAAGGGGATATGGTCTTATATTTATGCATTTGAGCACTGGTTTGGGCCTACAAATTGTCTCGTCAAATATCAGTTGTTATTGTCAATATATGTTGTTGAAACGAACCATAAAATTAAGGCTCATGATCACTACCAGATGTGTGGTCCAGGCAAAGCAGCAAGAGGCTCGAAAGAGAAGATGGTTTATTTGAGAGAGAGAAAGGCACTCAAGACTATTGGAATCGTCGTTTTGGGTGAGTAGCAGGGTTGAGCAACGGTCTAAAATTTACTAGCTCGCAATTTTTTCTGTAATTTTATACGTCCAGGGAATTATTTAACATCTATTTATCGCTTATCATGAGCATAGCCTTAACCCATCAGAAAATGCGTGGACTCAACTACGATTTCAAAGAATTACAGAAGTGCCCATATGGCATTGTTAGTGAATTTCTTGCAGACTCGTACCAAGTGGTAAAAAATGAAAAGATGATAATAATATGCTAAAAAAAATATTTGTCATGCTGAATTGGTTCGAAATTAGAGTTCATTTACATTATACCTTGTCGTCCGTGGAATGATGGGAATTTCTACCGATTTCCTTTGCTCTTGCCTGTTCTTTTGAGAAGGGCAGAAATCAGCCTTCTGCCAATCGATTAGCGGCTCTCGACTCGCTTCTGCAATGTGTTGCGATTTCCGACATGCGAAACGGAAATGGGAAGAGTGCGTGGAGTGGATGGAAGGATGGGGAAAAGGATAGGGAATTAGAATCGACTAGAAGCCAGAGCGGGGGGTTAAATGAATATGTACTAATGAGAAAATATTGGATGGAAAATTCAAAATGATTTACTAGAAAGATTATTTGACGTTTCATCATATGCAGGTTTCATCATATGTTGGATGCCTTTCTTCATCTACTATATGCTCGAACCCTTCGCGATTATACCGAAAAATTTGGAAGTCATCGGTGATTTCTTCCTCTGGCTGGGATACTCGAACTCGGTCAGATATTTGCATGCGCATGAATGAGAATGAGCCAGTACTTTTTGTGTCAAAGATAATATCGCTTTGCTCAGGTTTTAAACCCGATTATCTACACAATGTACAACGGCGATTTTCGTCGATGCTTCCGTGACCTTCTCTCTTTCGGTTGCATACAACACCACCGCAGAACAATGTCCGTCAAAAAACTTCATCAACAAAGCACTATTTTCTGATCATTATTTCCCTACTAAAAGGAATTTCATAAAAAAAAGCCTACCCACAAAAATTCTTTCAATCCTCAGGAGCAATATTCAAACCATATTGGTTTCAATTGTTCACATGTACGATTCATATCCAAATAATAATCCAATATTTAAGCAAAACTATACTTTCGATTTCCATTGTTGATTAGTCCGACGGATGCATGATATTGTCATACAATTGCATAGGTTAAAATGTTCTCACGATCCCCTGAGCTTGTATTTGCCTAGATCTCGGCACTGTTCAATCAAAACTTGTTTTACCTCGGTGTTCAATAGTGAATAAATTATTTTCGACGGCAATGTTGTATTCTTCTATTTTCAATGATGTTTAAATTCGGCAGCTAGAGAAGTTCAATTGAATACCGTATTCATAACGTAATATTCATTTTTGTAAATTTCTATCTCATACCCGTCGCTTCTTTCCTTAAATTAAAATTCATAGTCGTTTCATTTTAGATCACAGTTGCTTATTTGCATTTGTTTGAATATGGATAATCTGCATTCCACTCTCTCCCAAGCCAGATGGTCAAGATGGTCTAGAGGCCAACTCTCCCTCCTGTCTATTTATTATAGCGCGGTCCCTAACCCTCGGGTCGCTCCCTTTCCTCCCCTTCCTCACTCCCCCGCTACTCTCTAATCGATGGTCACTCTCTCTCTCCTTGCGTGCCCTTCTCATTTCCTAATCTGCCTTATATGGACACATTTTTCTCGCAACCATCGCCTCTCTCAACTCCGTTTTCTTTCTTACTAGCTTCGCCTCATCATCACACTAGCAATACTTTTAATCTAAATTGTCCCTCCAAATTTTATTTAGATCATAGGTTAATTCCTCCATGATTTGAAATACCGAATTTTCCTTTAATTGTGAATATTAATACATATTATATTCTCGGGTTAGATTCTTCAGTTAGTCCTTCCATCCAACACCTTTGCATTAATTTAAACCCATTCCGGTCCCTTTTGATTGCCCCAAGATAGCAATTAGACCGACCTTGCAATGGGATAGCTTTTTTCTCTTTCTTGCTCTTTATCCTACGATGAGATCCTCTATCGGTCGTAATTTGAATGATTCGTGTATAAACCATATTGAAAGAAGTAATTACGATTACTTAGCACATAGTCACATTCACTTTATCCCTTTCTCGTTTTCACTTTCCACTGTGGCTCTGCTCCTTTGCGTGCGTGATGCAGATTCAATATCTAACCTGTTGAACCACTTCCGAAAACAATCTTCCTGTTCCCTATAACTTCTCTCCACTTGCAACTTCCTCTCTGCTTCTCTTTGTCATCTTCCATTTCGGCTCTTTCGCGTTTCGCCTTTAGGAAACAAGCGAGAGTCTGTTTGTTGTTTCTTCCCTATCTCTCTTTCTCGCTCTCTTCATTCTCTTTGATCTCTCCATTCGGACTACGATAAGGCGCTCTTCTTTCATGTGTCTCCTCCGATAGGGGTATGGATTTTGACATGCGAATAAATTAGGAACCCTGATTTTTGCCATTTCCCGGTCTCTTTAAGCAGATCTTCCTTGGAAAGACAAATATGTCAAACTTCTTCGAGTAGCTTTCAACCATACACGGCAAGTTACGGCGAATCTAAAACAACCGCAACGCGCGCGGCGAAGTATTGCGTCAGGCTTGCGAAACCCGCCCAGGTACCTTACCCGTCGCGTCTAGAGCGCATGCTGTTTACATATAGGCCAGCATCGCCTTGCGAAATGCGAGAGACGCGGTTGCGAAACGTGGCGCTCCGATGCCTTGTTAAGCAACCTTGT
>LS502436.1:135184-157403 GCA_900490845.1 Pristionchus japonicus | reverse complement strand
TCCGTGCTCCATCGTCTGCCGGTTGGAAGCGGTCTTAACTCGGTAAGTTGTTGTTTGTTATCAGTTTTATTTGTCGCACTCACCGCGATCTCTTGAACCTTGAGCTTGTACCATGACTCGATGTCGGTACGGTTGGTGTTCATACGCTAGAATATTGCGAAAATCATTTTAACATTAGCTAAAATAATGGCTTCATATTGTAGCTGTGCGCTTCGTATTCGTGAAACTCGTACCTGGTCATATTCCTGACGGATATCTCTAATGGCCGAAGCGAGTTCGTTCTTGAAGAACTCGCGATTCTCTGGAGTCGTGTCGCGAGAAACCATGGACTGCAGCTCCCTGCGCAATTGATTTATGTTTGACTCGATAGACAAGAATTTGAACTCACTTGATCTCTTGATCATGTACTCTTCTGACGAAGTCGATTTCCTCAAGAAGAGTCTGCACCTGGTTCTGGTGGTCGATACGATTGAGCGTCTCCTGGTCAAGTTCCTTAAGGATATCATTCAGTTGATCCTCACCGTTTTCCATACTCTGACCATATGTTGGGATGAGCTTATGTATTACTATCTTGATTGCATGATTGCAATACTGTGGCTTTGAAACGAATCTTTAAGATGTTCACTTTCAACAAAATAGTTATAGCAAACATTTCTAGCGCGCTGAAGCTCTCCGATGAGTCTGTGATTGTCCTTCTTGATACGAGCTACATCCTCCTCGATGTGAGCGATCTTGCGCTTGAGCATGTTGATCTGGGAACGTTTATTGATTATGCATTAAAGATCACAACAACCTCGGCCTCGAGCTTGCTGAGTTTCTCGAGCAGTTCATCGAGAAGAACGCGATCAGATTCGCGAGATCGAAGAGCTTCCTCGTACCTGAGATTTAATGTTTCCACTCTTTGTTAGATACGACCTTGGCACGTGCTTGGAAAGCATCTTCTGGCAAAAGTGTCTCACACTAACTCACTTTCTTCTGTACTCGCTCAGGTCATCGATGAGCTTCTTGATCTGCGACTCGAGATCGGCACGAGTGCTATAAGATTATGATTGATAAAAAAGTTGTTTTCCCCATTGTTGAATGCTCGATAGTGTCAGAAATAAGATATGATATTCAACAGGATAGTAAAACGGGGAGCAAACTTGACGTTGACGTTGGCTCACCGATGTGTCTCGTCAATGAGGTTGCGTGCCTCCTTCAGTTCACTCTCGAACATGACACGCATGCTGCTGGTGTCCTGAAATTCGTTCAGATGGTCTCGAACTATACTATTGTTGGCACACAACTTACCTTTCCCCATCTGCCTCTAAGCATGTCCAGATCACCTCCGAGTTTGCGATTCTGCGCCTCGAGGAAGCGGACCTGATTTAGTTCGTTTATATAAATCCAGATCACCTTGAAGAACAGCACATAACGAAAACAAAATCGCGACAACGAGTTTGCTTTACCTTCTCGATGTAGTTGGCAAGTCTATCGTTGAGGTCCGACATCTCTTTCTTCTCTCTTTCACGTGCATCTCTGATGGAGGAGGCTGCATGCTGTCCATAAGGAGACATGCCGGAGAGGGTCGATGAACCCATCTCGTTAACGATCTTCAGTGTGCGTGCTCCAGCTAGAAAAAAAACTATTCTTAAACATCTTCTCACGGTAACAAATTATTCTCAATTGTATCAATGTTATTCGAGTTATCTCACGCAAACATCTATGGAATTATCGATCTATTGTGATTGGACAATTCGCATGTATGATTTTGCATCTCGATAAAACCTGAATAAAGAGATGGTTTGTTGAATCGTATTCAGGGCTCTCTCTTTCCAATCTATTCTCACAATCCTCTCTTGCTAGCGAGGGAGTGTGCAACAGAGGAGTGTCATACTGATAAGCTATCACCTACACTCTTTGCTTACTCATCTCTTCTTCCCCCACTCTCGTCCAAACACTCTTCGATTTCAAGAGCGAGAGGGCAATGTTTGATCTACACGCAGAATCTCAAGCAGCTTTTTTGATCGAACGAGATACGGTTCAGCTAACGAATAAAGGATAACATTTGTGAATCAATATTCTATATGTTACTCACAAAGAGGTGATCCGAAAGAGGTCGTGCTTGATGCTGAGTAGGTTGAAATTCCAGAGCGGTTGAATCCAGGTCGAGAAGAGATGGTAGATCGATACTCAGGAAGCTCCATCCTGTAGATATGCAATGAAGAGTAAATGAATCAATGGAACTGAAGACTACCTAGGGCTGCGGGGTCTCGGATCGCCTATGGATAGATTGAAGGAGCTATTGTAGTGAGTGGGTCGTTGAGAGGGAGGAGAAAGAGGTGGCGACTGAGTGATTCGGGATGGTGTGAGACGATCAAGTGAACGATCGCGACTAGAGGAACGGTTGAACATCCACATATTCTCGCTCTACACTCGTCCAACTGACTAACTCTGAGGAGACGTGTGGTTGAGAGATCCCACTCAAATCGATCGGGATGGGGAGAATTTTGATAGTGGGATATCAAGCTCGGCATCCTTAGTTTGCTCTAACAACGCACATTATCAAGCAAACAGATAAGAGTGCGCGACACGACTGAGCTACAATAAGGAGAGCACAAACGGGGGAGGAGATTCAGCACAGAGTAAAAATTCGTTTATTTCCTGAGCCTACCATGGTTTCACTTACGCGCTTCGTATCATACCAATAGAGGCTGTGATAATCTTTCGCCTCCACACAACCTCCATTTTGGCACACACTCCCGTGGTAATCCTTTCAATATGTGCATATTCATTGGCAACGAGTGAATCGAACCGAAACCAGCTTAGTGCAAGCTGCTTTCGTACCTATCATTCACCACTCTCGAATATCGATCGAGAAGCGTCACTGCGTGCTAGTGTTGCGTCTGATTGTTTGAAGTGATGCAAAAAGCAGTGATTCAGTTTTGCGCTGCTTGTTCAAGTATGCACACCTATTCACGTTGCCTTCTCTTTATCAGGGTGTCTCTGGTACCTTTTATATGATAACAGTATTTTAAAGGTCCTAGGAACCTGAAATGAAACATACGGTCTTGCCGGGTTGATGGTGTACTCAGCGTTCTGCACAGTGGCTCGGGGCGAGTCCAGTTCGACTTCACGAGTCAAAGTCTCGATTGCGGGCTAAATAGAGCATTTCATCAGCGATATATAAAGAGACGTGAGAAATCGTCTAAACCTCTCCACTTTTTTCAAGAATGTTAAAAGTCAGTTCATTATTTGGTGAGCGATAAACAAAAACACAAAGTTATGGTACCTTGACACCTTCTCCGATCGCTGCCATGCTAGCAGTGTAAGTGAGAGCGCTTGCCTAAATGAAAGATGCTCAAGAGGAATACGGTATCGCGTGACAACTCTAGCTGGTACGTGTGTGAATGCTGAGAGCAGGTAATAAATGCTAAGAGTCGCGGCCTCTCTTATCGTTCCTTATCGCTTTCGGGAATGCGGGCGTGGCGAAGTTTCATGTGGATGACTCGGCCCTATCGATTGAGAGAGTGAGCTGAGTGATAACAAGAAAGTATCGATTGAAAAAGGATGATGGGTGATAAGTGGTTATTCCATGGTCGAGTACTTGAGTTGAAGAGACGGAGTGAGAAGAGAAAGGGAACACCCCGACTCTATATTCAAGTGTTTGCTGTTTGCTCTTTATTGAGGAGCAAAAGTGTGCATGAGTATCATCATCGCACTTTTTATTTGTGCGCAGGCCGTAACGATTAGCCAGCACATCAATCAATCCTAGATTCCACATATGGTTGAGAAGATAATTTGGGACTACAGTTATCGGTTCCTAATGAAGCAAAGGTCTACCGTAACCCTTCCCGGCTCACTCCGTTTCCGACAGCAGACATCTCTCCGTACGCAGACTGGGAGCTGCTCGATTGGGTGACCGACATCTGCTTGGTAGTCGTTGATGAAGAAGAAGTCGTCTTAGAGACAGAAACGGCCTCCATCGTCTTCGATGAGGACGATACTGACTTGGTCATTCGCACAGCCTCCATTCTGGAGAATAAAGTTGAGAGACGTTGACAAGAAGAATCGCGAAGAATCAAACTGATCATGGGAATAAATGGACAATAAGACAGGCTCGTATGAACCTATTTGACATTGATGTTTCCTCCGAGGAAAGAGGCGGTGTGAGTGCCGCCAATCTCCAAAGGAGAAGAAGAGTCGGAATGAGGGAATCTAAGGAATAATACACGCATCCGCCTTATCAGACAAGCGCCATTGTGTGTGTAATCGCCTTTCTACCCCTTCAACGCCTACAATGGGCGAGGCCGGAACTATGTCTGAAGCTCCGGGTACTACTCATCCAATGCTGAATCATCCGGAAAATAAATTGCAATCTTCTTGAGAGGAAGATACCACGCAAAGTAAACTTGCTGTACAAAAAAATGAATGTGACTCAAAGGTGTCAAGGTACCCAACTTTTTGCTGCCTGAAACAGAATTAGATGTCAAGGATGAGAAGAATGTTAGTTGCCAAACCCACTCTTCTAGTCCACCGATTAGTTGTTTCTTCTTCGATGGTAATTCGAGCCTCCCTCATGAGTCTTTCAGCTTCTTCACGTTTGGTTCTCTGTTCAGCGTCTCTTCTGTCTCTCTCTTCCTTCTCTCTTTGACGTTCGTTATCCTCCTGTTAGTGATTGGCAGAACTGCACTAGGCACCACCACCTCACACAACTTCGCTGTATAATGACACACCTGCTCCTTCCTTCTTCGAGTCTCTTCCAGTCTTCTCTCCTGCTCCTCTTTGTGTTGTCGCTCTCTTTCCTCACGTTCGCGCTTCCTTCAAAATTGGCATTTTTATCCCAAGTATATAATATTGCATGCCTCGACTCCTCCATCTCAGTTTGCATTCTTTCCTTCTCAATTCGCTCCTGCTCGATACGATTCATGCGCACTTGCACGGCTGCAATTGAAATTTAGACCCAATTGCATTTATTTCTGCTATTCCAGCATTGATTTGATTACTAATATGAAAGTGTTTGCAGACCATGTTTTTCTTTCTCCAGCCTTTCTCTCTCCGCCAATCTTCTCTCCTCTTCGCGAGATCGAAGTTCCTTCAGAGGATTGATCAGACTGATTCACGTTCAACTTCCAACCTCCTCTCTATCTCTCAATTCCTTTTCCATTCTCTTCCTTCGTTCTTCCATCTCAAGCTGTTCCAGCCGCGCCTTCTCCTCGAGTGCTTCTACTTCACGACGTTCCTGTATATATACATTTGAATTGGGAACTTTGTTCGGTACATCAACAGTTCACACCCATGAACCTATCAGATGTATGCACTCAATAATGCTTGAGAAGTAATGTTTCCTTAAGTCTCGGAAATGTTTTTCGACAGAAGATTGTACCTTTTCGATTTTCTTCTGTCTCTCTTCTGCATTCTTCTGCTCCCTCTCGAGTCGGGCTTGTCTATCAGCTTCTTCACGAGATGCGCGCATTTCTCTTTCTCTGAAGTAATTATATCAATGCCATCAAAGATTGATAACTCTCTATTTGCTCGCAAAGATACACTATACTATGCACAATGTGGCTCGAGACGTTAATCTTTGAGACATTACCAAACCCGGGATAACGATGCTCCGCTGGTATCAATATATTGAAAAATGCGTAACAGTTATATCTTGCAGTACATTATCTTCCTATGATACCCTCTTCCTATGATAATAACGAGAATTTATAGAACTAAGCTGATTCGATTCTGATTACAACTTTTCCCTGTAACAATTCAAGTGATTAAATCGTGAATGTGTTCATAACTGTAGACGAGAAAGAAAAAATCACCTTTCTTCTCTTGAACGAATTTCAATGAGTTCCTTGGTTCTCCTTTGGTCCTCTCGAATTATTTGGATTTGACGGCGCTCTTCTTCTTCTTCCTGATAACATTAATAAGTGAATAAAGATGAATATTTGAACAATAATTGGGACAGATAAAGAGCGGCCACTCTACAGTATCAAGAAGATTGCTGGAGTCTGTCTCGAAAATCACCCTCTCTTCTCGGCTTATCAAGTCTATAATCTGGCGGCACGGAGAAAGAGCTTTTCACACTTTCGCATGCACATCTAATCGGCTTTTTGATCGCCTCATCGCCATCTCAACCGATTCTCTGAATAATCACAAGAATGGATGAAACCAGTTCATTCTTGTGATTAATGAGATCGCTCTACCTCATAACACGGGTCTACATCAATCATCAAACGACTTTTTCGATTGACAGATAGTATCGCACGAAATATTAGATATTAGTACACGCAGGGTACAAACTCACGACCTTTCTCTTCCTCTCGGCGGCTTCTCTTTCATATTCCACCTCCTTTTTAGACTCTTCTATCTCCTTTTTGAGCTTATTGATTCGATCTCTTTCTTCCATTTCTCTCATATACTTATCTTCTTCCTTCTTCTTTTGCAGCACAATTTCGTATTTCTCGAGTTCCATCCTTCTTCTCTCTTCATCTTCCGTTCTTCTCTGTTCTCTTTCCTCATTCTCTCTCAGTTCTCTCGCGATTTGATCATTTTCTTCCCTTCTTCTGATTATAAGCTGCTTCTCCTCATCATCTATTCTTGCCCTCTCTAATTCTTCTTTATCAATTCTCTGTCTTTCAATCTTCGACTTCTCTTCAGTCTCGAATCGATCTCTTTCGATACGAAGTCTTTCTTTCTGTTCCCTTTGAACACGGTACCGATCCTGTTAATGAAAGTTAAGTTAGAAAAATGGACGTGTGAGTTGTTATTTTCTGGATTTCAGACAGAATTTAAAGACTGAATAATCACCTCATCAGTCTCATCGATTCTTCTGATAGGATCAAGATCCTTAGTGGGCGAAGAAATGCCGACCTCCCGAGCAATGTGAGTGCCGTCGAAGGGTGACCTTATTGTGATGATGTTTAGTGAGAACTGAGTCTCTCCCAACAGAGTAGAGCAATCAATCTAGCGCAGAACAAGTGTCTTGGGCGTATTTGTTCTGGAAGTGAACGACTCTTCTCTAAGAGAGTTCAGTGAGGCAAAAAAACTTACAATTAAAGAGATGAGTTGTCAAATATGTAAAAGTGAACTGAGATGATACCTCGCTCTGACAATGTGTGTAACCGTTGTTGTCACATCGCTCGTCGTGAGCTCTTCAGAGATTCGAGGTGGTGGAGGTGAACGAAGAGGTGGAGATGAATGTTCCGTTCGCCAATCCGACACCTACAATTATTTCCTGTTCCAGTCATTTCGATTGTCAGCACCTTTTCAGTAGCTCTGCTCATCTCCCTCTCCATGTGAACTCTCATCATTTCATCATCCATTCGTTCTCTTATTGATTCACGAGAAGCTGCGCGTCGACGATCATCAATCTCGGAATCTGAATTCATATGTCGGATGTTGTGCATGTAGTAAAATAAGTAGAAATACAAAGTTAGCCTCAACTTATATATACCTAGATACAAATTTCTCGTTTTTGCTTCTAGATGAGCATCCTTTATATTAAAGATGAATTGCTTTGGAAGTAATAGGACTGACCTCTGACAGTAGGAGGCGACATCGTGCGATGTCTCTTTCCGTCGAAAGTTGTCATCGTACGGAGCACCTGAGATGATAAATATTCTTTCACATATTTTTTTGAACCTTTTTATTCAAAAATAGGCAGACAAACTTTGAAATCCCATTTCACATGACAGTACGTATAACGAAGTATTTAGACTAATATTCAGCTTTACAAATCTTACTTGTCCTTGTGGAGGAGGAGACCTTGCTACGGGTAGTGATGGAGATGAACGAGTTACGTATATGTCTTCACGAATCGACTCTCGAATTATCTGCCCGGCTGTTCCTATGAGAGCTCCTCATCTCATGAATTCTCGTCAATAAGATAAATCAAGGGAATATGGTAATAAGAGCGAGACAGAGCATGCATACCTCTAGACTGATGTTCTCTACTTGCTGTGTCGTGGATAGTCACAGGAATTCGGATAGCAGTTTCCTGTCCTTCAGGGCGTCTCAACGGCGACTTGTATGTCTTTACAGTGCGGAACTCCTCCTGAAGCATATTTGTTATTTCTCAGTATTAAATATTTTTTGACAATTTTGAAGAATTTAATTTTTTTTAACAGTCTTGAAACGATGCAAGGAAATATGATGAATCATAAAGCGATCTGATTTGAATCAGAATTATGCTAACAGTGAAAGTCTCCTCCAAGAATCGTTTTCCTTTCTCTCTCCGTCCCGCATTCGGATCGATGTCGACTACAGTAGTTGAAAGGACCGCTCTCTGATCGTCTGGGGAATACGATGGACGCTCGATGCGACGGACTCTGATATAAGGAGAGAAGAAGTCCGTGACCATGACCACCATGAGTTCGTGACAGTTGGCAATTATCAATGAAACTATCGCCTGCCTTTTTAAACCTAGCGAAGGTAATAACAATAAGATCCGATGTGAGCATTAATGTCACTATTGCTTTCTAAAGTTTGACACACCTGGCATCAGGGCTGGGAATCATTCGGTATAGTCCTTGCTCGTCGCGCATTTCTGAACGATGTTAGTATTTCTTACTTCTTAGATGACAGCCTAATAACCAAACAGAATATCGAAGAAAGTGAAAAATAGAAAATATAATAAAGCGGCAAACCAGTAGTTGATCTCGGTACGATAACGATGTTAGTGCCAGAAGATGGGGAATGACAAGAAGATACCACTCCGGAACGACCCAATTCCATTCGCTCCCTCAAATCATGTTCTCCTCCCAAATCCGATAAAAAAACTGATACTCTCACTTAAGTCGAAAAGAATACTCAGCTTTCCTAATTTAATATTAGACTTTCATGTAACTGCTTGAAATAAAAATAGGACAATACTTGCTGTGAAAATAGGACAATACTTGCTCATATCGGACAATCAATCAACGGTATCATCAGTATCAGCATGAATCAGTAAATGTGATAAAATGTATTTCTGCATCAATAATTCTTACCTTTGCGCAGTCTGTTCGAATTGGTTACGAAGTGTGTTAACGGATGGAATTGAAGTGGCGTCTAGCATGTCCTCCGCGCTTCTCCTGCACCACGTTGTTTTTTAAGGTAGTTGATCCTTCTGTCCGTTTTTATGGCACATCAACGCAGTAGTTATAATATGTTCGAATATATCAATAATTTAATTTTGCAATGATATTTTAATATTTCAAGTTTTGTTCTAGTTATTATCTGGTTACCGGCCTATGAATGCAGCAATTAATATTAATTTTTTCGTTGTTGAAATTCATCAGCTTTATTATCTGTGCGGCAATTCATTGCTTTCCCATTCCCACTTTCAAGTTATAGTCAAACTTTCCTCAATCTTTACCTAAGCACTAGGGAATATTTTACTTCGATTACTTTCGACTCTTCACAAACAACAGTCGTTGTTTGTCTATGCGGGAACACATTTTGAGAAGAAAAGGTAAGAAAGATAAGCTCTATTTGGGAGTCTCGAATAAAACTGGTATGAAAGATCGAGTCGATTTACGTTTAAGAATCGCTAAAAAGGGTTGTTTTTTTTGTTTAAAGTCAAATAGTATGTGAGCTGAACCGCAAATTGGAAAGATAGAACAAAATATACAAAAAATTGATATATTGGTTATTGTATTACTAATAGTTATTCATTGTTGAGGGAACATCCCCGAGAGAACATGCTACTGGAGCGAACATTAGGTTATAAATGTCGGATTGGATGAAATTATATATGTACCTGGTGGAAAAGCTGTGATATTCTTCAGTCGTCGTCTCCGTGATCAGAGATCCGAGCGATGAAGCGGCACGACGTCGCCACCTAAGTTATATATAATATTCACATATAATAGCATATACAGCAAGAAATCAATATTCTACATAACGCATTCTCAACCAATGCTTTCAGTGTCAAGTTTTCTTAAGTAATGCACGAGAAGATAGCCAGAGAAAACTCCATGTATGAAAAGTAAGAACATATGCACCTCTTGTCCTCAGATTCGGGAGACGCGAGAATCTGCACCGGAATCGGGTAGCCCTGAAATAGTCAACATTTAATTTCCCCGTATGAACATTGCGGCCATGGTGAGCTGATTAGAGTGAATACCGATTATGATAATTGAACGATATAGAAATGGATGCAGGCAAATCACTACCTTTGCATCATTACAATGCATTCTCCAAATGTACGTGACTAACCTGTTCTCCTCCGTATCGGCTGTTCTCAACCAAGTCAGAAGTGTAGCTTCGGATAACTAGAGTAAAACAAAGTTAGTGTTTTTTTTTCCATATTTCATGTATAACGCAGATTTTTCAAACTTGCATATTCGATTTGATGTCATGGTGGATTTGATCAATAAAGTGATAAGACAGAACAAGATGACTAACAGTCTACGTTTGACGTGGGTTGAACAGGAAAATACATGAATGAGTTGGCCAGCTTTTTAGAGTCCGAGATCACATCTCTTGCAGATCGCTCGTTAGATAGGGTTTGGTGTTCGAATCGAGAGCACGTTTGGAGAATGAAAAGAAAAAAACCAATACTTACCGGGAAACTCGGTTTCGCTGCTTCGGTAGTAGGGTCGATCGGATTCTGCTGCTCTCACTCGACTGTCATACTCTTGGATGTAATCTCGCAAACTTCCTGAACAACCATATTTAATGCACTATCGTTTTCCCTTCTGCACAGAGGAACACAAAAGAAAGAGTGGAAATGGAATGCGGATAGCTCCCAAATCACTGCCATGTATGTGCATTGTGCATGCTCGATTGGAAGCAGATTCAGATAGAGAGTGAGAGTGTGTGTGTGTGAGAGAGAGAGAGAGAGAAAACGGGATAACGAGACGGCGATACAACTTGCACAATCGGGCTCATCCAGGTCGAAAAAAGAATTACATTAGGAGTGGGTATCTAATTAAGATAGATATTTAATCTCTGTTAGACATCGAGTAGAGTAGGATGGAATAGTGCCTACGAAATAATGACAACACCGAGGAAGGGAACCACCTAGCACGAATCAGGCATGATAATCCTTATCACTCGACCATTCGATTACTTGCTCGTCTGTTCTCTCTCTCTTCTATAGTAAAGTTTGGTAATTATATCAGACAGGTTGTGAAGAGCTACACGTTAGCACTGGCATTAGCAATGAACTTTCGCGAAAGAAAGGAAAAAGTGAACTATGTGATATTCTGACTTTAGCACCTGATTTCAATTGTTGAAGAGTGTCATATTAACAATTTTCGAAATATATGTGCACTACCACATTTACACGCTAACCTGAACTGTATCTTCTCCTGTACCTCTGGGGCTCGTGAGCCACCTGCACCTTGAGAGGAGTCGAGAGGTTTTTGATGTTCTCTGAACAATACTTTCGGCTAATCCTTCCTTTGAATCGAACTTTAGAGTGAGAGAAGTAAGGTCAAATCGCTTTGCTACTGCGGGTGCATTCGATCCTTTGGTGAAAATGGAATGCAGTTAACACATACCCTCAGAAGTGGAGAGGAGACCGCCAGAGCCAGTACTGCCGTGGCCCGATGAATATGCCATCGTTACCTGTGAGAGAACCATTGTAGATTTTGGGGGTTTGTGTATAAAACACTTTAAGAGACTGATCCAAGGACGATGAAAACTTAAATCGAAGGAGTCAATGAGAAGTGAGAAGTGGCTCAACGATCCCTCTCACTGTAACGTCATCTGATTTCTCTGCGCTCTCCTAGATGTTCTGTGTTGGAAGGAGAGGAGTTGCCTCTCCCTCTCTCTTTCCACCCTTCAGTATACAACAAACAAAACTGCGCTTGCCATTCACTCAGAAAACGGCATAAGAGATGGGTTTCAAGAAATGATCATATTGCTGAATCAGATGCTGAATTGAATTGAATTAGCGAATTGGAAATTATTATACATGCACGTGTTCGTGTTACCTCAACGTTTGCATCTGGAATAAATAGTGGCCATTAATGGCGATACAAAGAAAGGTAAGCCGACTAAGTAATATGTTTACCTGTCGGGCTTTCGTGAAATTTTCTTGCATTGTTTTGAGAGGAGGAAGACATAAACATGGGATGGAACAGGTTAGTGAGCTACCCTCCCCCGGACAGGTGAGAGATGGAGCTAGTGACAAGGGTTCGTCCGGAGCTCAAATCGCTGTGTTTACAGTAATAGGTGTTGGGGAAATATCACAAGAAACAACGATGACGGAGATTTTAGCTAATACAAAACACTCGAATGAGGGGTTCTAGAAAAGATCATCTCAGATTGTCTGACGCGCAAAGTAAATAAACAATGAATTTCGATTCGACTACAGTGTGGTAAATAGTGAGATAGTCAACTACATCGGTCACAATAGGATATTTTTTTCGATTTGAAGTATTTTTTTCCGAAACTGTTATTTCACTGACCTCTTGCACAAGGTACTTCTCGTAGACATCGCGGCCTATTTTTTTCGTGATCTGATGAACAGAGCATGAATATAAATATATGTTTAAGAATTTACGTTG
This sequence comes from Pristionchus japonicus, assembly GCA_900490845.1. Lineage (NCBI taxonomy): Eukaryota > Metazoa > Nematoda > Chromadorea > Rhabditida > Neodiplogasteridae > Pristionchus > Pristionchus japonicus. The sequence goes on along the minus strand of LS502436.1, from coordinate 144,927 downwards.
TTCCTGGTTGTTTTTGACCGTCCTCTCTCGTAAATTGGTTCTCGAGGAGATCCCGATGTCTCGGACGACATACCACCTTTAAATTCAAATTGCATGATCTTGAATCGAAAACACTCTGTTAAAAAGAAAAGTTTTAAAAAATAAAGAAAAGTAATACTTAGCACATCTCATTCCTTTTGTTTTTGTTTTGAATTCTCTAAGCAAACACATGTTAACTGTTTTTACACAGATTCAACTGTTTCGTGTGAGAGTGTACATCACTACAACTCACTTCGGCAGGGTTCAAAATCGTATTCAACTAAATAGGCGGTAGTCATGGAGCATGTAAGAGACGATGTGTCAGGGGCGATCAAAATCGTGGACTAGAGGAACTACTGACAATGCCTTGTTGCGCGCCCCACTTTGGGAGAGAAGGGCGAGAAAGGAGAAGAGGGGAGAGGAAGGGAGCATTTAAAAGAGAGAGAGTTCCCTTCGATTCCCTTCTACCGCGGATTCCTCTCACAAAAAGGGATGGCAACACAACAGGTATCGTTGGAAAGTGGAGTTAAATATACTCGAAAAATTATATATCTTTTTTTCCTGCTGCACCTTTTTTGTAGACGGTACGACGTGTCTGAGGATATACCAGATGATTAGTGTCGTGGAAGACGTGTTTAGTTGTAATCTGAACTATTTACGTGTTGATCTGCAGCATTAACAAGAAAAATAATTTCACGGGGATATAAGCAAGCAGAGCAGGATCCGTTCCGTCTCTCTTCAGTTGTCTCTCGATTCTAGCTCATTTGTTCATCTCTCTTCCTCAAACACTCGATAACTTTAGATGAGACACTTCAGAGCAGAGCAGTCAAGGTTTTCTGCCGTTTGACCACAGTGATCGCGCATTCATAATTGAATTATGGGAGGGCGTGAGGGGTCGGTCTGATCTAGATTCCAGAGTGATTGGAACTACTCAATCCACAATGTTTAGTCATCGTAGTTATGCTCATCATATTGTTCTAACCATTTCATCGTCATCGTTGAAAGTTACGAAGAGCGTGGCAAGTGGCTGTTGCTTCGAAATTTTTCAGATGGCGACGCGAGTCGGAGACTCACGCTCTGCAAATATATTGAGCTGTGAGTTATTGCATGCCTTGATAATTCTGTCCTTCACTCAGTGGAAAAAACATGGAATACGCGCGAAGTGCGATTTAAAAAACCAATTACGCTAGGAGAGCAAACGCACGGATCAACGAGGTTTGTGCGCATCTCGTAAATTATCTATAGTTCACTATGGGAGAGAGTTATTATGTCCTTCAATTCGTCTGGTAAACGATTTGTATAAATCAAATGTTTGGTGCGGAAGAATGAAAATATACTGCCATGTGTGCTTATGAGCCGAGGAAAGCATGTATAGGTCAACAATTTTAGGTTTGCACTATAGGTCATATACACTATGAATTGCGCAGAGCACAATGGAACAAAAAGTTGCGTTGGTAGCGGAATCAAGATCCTCCACAAGAGAGTATGGATATTTCATACTGATCAATGTACAGCGTTAGTCGAATGCGAGAGTGGTGAGGAATCTGTGGCAATTTGTAATATGAGAGTATGGCCCCTATAGGCTTGTAATAGTGTGCACAGGTGGCAAAAGTGGACACTCTATACCATGACTTTACTACTAGATGCGCTACCTTACTTTGAATTTCCCCGCAAAACTTGGGCATTAACTCATACCCTCAAACTACTAGTTGCTGAATCATAGAATAGAATGAAAGGAGGTTTAGAGGCAAGAGCAAATCGAGAATCGAGATGGATTACACAGATTATCGGGCAAGGACGATTATCATAAGCTGTGATGGAAGAGTGGGAAGGAAAGAGAAAGATAGGCACTGATTGAGTACTGTGAGTCATAGAAGAAAATTTTTTTTGTTTTCTCGTACAAATTATAAAATTCAAGATTTACATTAACAGATCAAGAGAGAAACGATTTTAGAATTACCATGACTTAATGAATGTAGAAAGACGGATTTGCACAGGTGTCAGCGTTATGTTTCTACAAATTAACGAAAAAACTATTAATGCTATTATTTATGAATGATTGATGAACATTTCTGATGAACATTTCACTTCTTTTGACGAACATTTCAATGTATTTTAACTCTCACCATTTGAAAAGTTCATTCTAAAATGAACAGTCAAAAAATGTAAGAAGAATTGAAAAAAAAATCGCGGAATCTTGTGAGAGCAAATGAGAAGTATTTCGCAAAATGTTGCACGTGATACAGCTGATAAGAAGAAGCGGCGAGAATTTGACAAGAACTCACTGGGGCTAAAGACCGAGACTGTGCCTCCCCTAATACTATTTATTCTTTCTGCTTCGAAATATATGCAAATTCCATTGGTACGAAAGATGCGGGAGAAACGATTCGGAGATTAACTCACACATTTCTGTATTCCATAGAAAAACGTACCAGGACAGAGTACTGTAGCAACGCGTCCGTCAGAAAGGCGACATGATGGAGTGATTGCATTTCTCTTTTGCAAGACGGATGTCCGATCAGTCACAATGAAAACCGGAAGGGAGTCGTTTCGACTCCTGCTGGCGTCAATTATTTTTTTACTATTGTGAACTGATCTGTACAACAAGGTCTGCTCGGTCGTTAGGACTCAGAAAATTAATTGTGTTCAGAAAACACCACGAATCGCACTCAGGAAATTTATTACCGATAAAGCATTATTCATGAAAGTATTGCTTCAAATTCTTAAGTTTACACATGATGAGAGAGAAACAGATCGATATTAATGCTTAAATAGGGCGCATACATTGAATATGATTATTAAAGATGATTAGGTATAAGTATATCGTCCGATGTGTTTACAATCAAGCCGTTTTGATCTTCCATTGCTTGATGACCGAATCTTGACCAGCAGTGATAAGATTGGAGGCATCGAGCCAAGCAATCTGATTGATACACGAGAAGTGTCCTGAAATGAATGGTTTTTTTTTTGAGTTTCTTGCACTTGAATATGGTGCATCTGAAATGTCAGATACAATATAATGGATACATAACTGAGACGAAATATCAAACGTGATTTATTTGTTTTGGGAATTCATAAAAAAATAGTAAAAAACTTTTTAAAAATTTCTTACCCTTAAATATGATGGGATGCTCTCCAGACTTCTGCATATCCCAGACGATCACGTTGGTGTCGATAGCTCCAGTCGCAAGGTATCTTTAACAGCTCATGATTTCCATTGGGAACATTATATTGGGACTTGCATTGATAATCTAAGTGATTTCGCATTGCATCAAAAAGTCCGTGTACTGCACTTTTTTCTACTTCCTATTGCGGAAACAGTCTCAATCTCACAAATTCCAACAATAACGGTTTCCATCTCACCTTCTGTGAGTATTCTGAGCATTATTTACTCTATTATGGAATCGAGCATCTATTTTCATACTATGCATTGCATCATACCTCGCTCCAGGTGCCCATGCGACACATGTGACTCTTCCACTGTGGAACGTCCACTCCTTATCCGATGCCACAGCAAAGTCCTTCTCTACGTCATAAGGAACAACCTAAATAATAGCATTAATAATACGATCATGCCAACTTTTATGTCAAAGCTGACCATAAATAATTTAATGATGGTGACGAAGATAAGATAAGGATAATTCTAACCATTTGATTACTTTTTCTATCACTACATTCTTATTTACCTTTCTCGCTCCATCTGTAGCTGCGAGGAACTCGCCTCCGTCTGAGAATGCGAGGGAAACAATGGGTGCGGAATGGGGCAGAACCTGCACTTGTTGATAATGAGATTTTCTCTTAAAACAGGGCCGCTATGTACCTTCCTTTCAAGAAGAGCTGCGTTATTGAAGGAGTATACGTGTACATTGCTGTCCTGAAACATTTTGATTTTTCAAAAATTGCGATGTATCTTTTGAAACAAACTCTTCGCTAAATTCTTTAACAAACCTGTCCTCCAACCGCCACAAGCTTTTTCTGCTCACTGTAAGCGATACAAGTCACCGGGAAGTTGACGGTATGATCAGCAGTCTGGAAAACAAATAAGTGTTCGTGGACTTATAATCAATCTGACTCCACTGTGCGCGCCCCTCTCGATATTTTTTAAAAAGGGACAAAACAAATAAAATTTTCGCCCTGAAAATGGATTTCAGTGTCATAGGGTTAGCTATGTGAATAATAAATACTTCTCATACTCTATTCTTATGTTCATATTATACTCACATGCTTTCCTGCATTGAAGATAGCGATTCCCTTGAGGCAGCCTGTAAAGGCGACGGAACCATCCGTCGATGCCGCCACTCCTAGCGGCTGAGATGATAACTTCGTTGAGGTGGGGCGAATGGAATCTGAGACAGCTGGGATTAGAATTTCTTTTGTGGTTGTAAGCTCAACCAATATTTGCCGAAATATTGTCGGAAACTTGAAAAGTGTCATCCCATCCGACACTGAGTAGAGATCCGGACGAAGTAATGAACATTCCAGTGATCTGAAGTTATTTAACGTGAGCCTATTGCTTTATTAATCCTCTTTTTTCTCATAAATCATACGAAATGATTGAAGGTATTACCTGAGCCTTGTGCAGCAGTGGTGAAAGTCTCTTCGATTCTCCTGTTGCGAGATCCCATCGAGCTGAAATAGGTAAACTAACAACGGACACTTCAGTGAGATTGATTCTCACTTATATTTCCTTCGAAGTCGGCAGTGCAGAAGAACGATTTGTCCTTCGAGACAGCCATAGCAGTAATAGGTTTGTTGTGGCCATGCACGGACTGAACGTTGAGATACGTAATCTATTAATCAACATTATTTTAGTTTTTGCTTTTGACCGTTTCCACTTATTCAAAAACATTTCGTACAAGTAGTAATCCTCACCAACGCACATCAAATCGTAACACTAAAGAATTGAATATATTAGCAACCCAATCGACGCGTTCTCAAACCTTGCACACTTGTCCTAGCTCGGAATCAATGAAGTTGAGATATCCACTGAGAGCGACAGATACGAGTGAAGTCGCAGTCCAGACAATGGCTAGTTGCTGATCTTCCACAGCCGTGCCGAAGGTGATCGTCCTAGTTTTTGAATAGAATATAGTGGTACAATGCTCTTCTCTCTAGTTTTTGTATTTTTCAAGAACGTTCACTAACATGCTTGATAATAAGTTGATAAATATCCGTCCTTGCCAAATGAAGAATAATTGAACAGCAATATTTATTCTCAGTTATTCAAATCTTACTTCTCAACGGCGCGTGTGCCGACGTTCCAGATCTTGACGGTCTTATCACCTGAGGATGTCGCGATCTTCTGACCACAAGGACTCCACGATAGTCCGAAGACTCCTCCAACATGAGCCGCGCCCTGCACTCATATGGAACAGTTAATTTGTTGTTCTTTGATGGATTAGATTAGATTTGAGTAATATCTGGAAATCAGAGGACTCTCTAAAATTTTGTTAACCAGCCTTGCATGATTCGTCAATAAGTTCCCCTTGCTTGGTGCCGTCAGTTCCCTCGAAGATTATGACCTGGACAGATCGATTTGAGATATGATGTAAATTCAATAATTTTATTTTTCATTAAAAAAAATTTCCGTACTTTTCCATCAGCGCCGGCAGATGCGAACATCGAACCATCCGGATTGTACTTCACAACGTGCACGAACCGAGAGTGCTCGTGGAAAGTCTGTGAATGAAATATTCTCGAAAGTCACTTCGCTGTTTTAGATACTGAAATATCTATTGAAATGTATTTGTATGTAAATATGTACATATTTTTTACCGTCTTGAACTTGAATGGTGGTCCTTCAAATAGTGCAACGGTATTGTCCTCACTTCCTGACACGAGACGATAAGGGCGAGTGGGTCTGCATAATAATACATAGAAGTTTGAGTTACAATTTGAATTTATTCTTCAGAAATAAAATATCATGAAAAACTAATTGTACGATGAGATACAAATAAATTATGTTCAAATTCGAACCGGAAGTCAATCGAAGACATGGGTCTACTTTGTCCAGATAGGTTTCCGTTCGACGTTCCAGTGTCGAAGAGGAAGACGTGGCCGAACCTTCAATGTTTATAAACATGTTAATACGTGATTAAAGGAGGCAAGTATGGTTTAAAAGATATGGTACAGCAGACATTTGAGAATGAAGGTGGATCATGCAAATATTTTGACTCTTCATTCTTTTGCTCATAACTATTGACCAAAGTTGTTATGATCGTTGTTCTATTTCCTTGAACTGACCTATCCTTTCCTTCTCCCACAGCAGCAATTCTCTTCGAGTCGTCCGACCACGAGATGTCACGAATCGGACCAGCGATAATGGGGTAGGTGCCCTGATGCGATAGAATGAAGTTTCTGTTCTCTTTTCAACAGTTTGATTGTTTGAACTGAAAATGTGAAATGTTTCAGTGAATGTTTTCAAAACATAATTAGATTGGTTTTCATCTTCTTGACCGAAATCCCTGATTGGAGAGGCTAATAGGGTGCTCGTAGAGTTAATATTTTGACAATGTTGACTAAGATCAAAGATAAAAATATATGAAGAATTTATTTGAATTCGGCAGGCCATGAGTAGTCTTAATCAACCTTCTCTTAGGAATATAAATTTATCTCTCGCTGTCTTAGCAAAACCTCCCTAGTCGTAACTACTGTGCAAAATACTATTGTAAGTATAGGTTACTCATGATAGAAATACCTTGAGGATGTGAGTCTTCTGGGTGGTGTCCCAGATTCGAATGTTCCCTTGTTGATCGCCAGAAGCGCAGTAATATCCAGATGGAGACATCTTTGCCACAGTAGTTAGAGTTGGGTGCTCCGAATAGATGTCAACGTCATTCAGATTCTAGAAATATGTTGCATATGCATAAAAGATTACACGTTGCAGATGTTCTTTTCTGACGACCCACCGCATTTTAAGCTTAATTCTATAATATAATAATTCACAACAATGTAGCAATTTAAAAATATTGTAATTAGTTCTCATTAATTTATAGCTCACATTGACATCGATGATATATACAGAATGTCCATTGCAGTAGAACAGTTTATCTCCCTTAGGAGAGGCAGTGATAGCTGCAGGAAGACCACGAGTAGTGCGCGGCAGCGAGGCAAAGGTTCGCACTTCGAATTATTGATTATATGATTATTTATTTATTTCAACTATTCTTTAGCAACAAGTGCCAAATTTTAACAAATCACTTATATGCAAATATGAATTGAAAAATTACCGAGCTCGTATTCGCTGGGGTCAGTTGCCATAATCTACCTGAAATATCGATTGATTCAAAGCGACAGGGATACAGTCGCGAAAGAAATGGAAACGAGGGTGAAACGTCTTGCAGTGCTGAATCATAAGGTGAGAAGAGGGATAGCAAGAGAAAGAGTAAAGAGACGAGGAGGAGAAGGGATGACTAGGCAGAAGTCACCCACTCATTGGATGCGTAAACAGCCTGGAATCTTCCACGACATATGTTCGGACCGATCTTAGTGATTTTGTAAACTTTCATATGCAAAATTCTAACCAAAAATATAGATAGCAATAACAATGAAGTAATAAGCAGACCAATGCAGTAAAATGAAACTACGGGTGAGAGTAACAAGCTGGTCAATGTGTAGGGTAGGGCGAGAAGGAATCGTCTCCTTCCTTCGGACCTCTCTCGTATTTGCACACACTCTCATATTTCGTAATCACTCTGCGCTCTCTCTTATTTGACTGGTGTCTCTCTCCCATTGATTGACCTCGCCCCCGCTGAGCCTTCCTCATATCCCTCGCTCTTCCTCCCTCTCTCAGTGCAATATGTGTTTGTTCCAAGAGAGATGTGGGGAAGATAGTGAGTACAGATACGCGGTGGAATTATTCCTTGTTCAAATAAGGGAAGCAGACTTATTCAAGGCAAGGCTCATATGCGAGTCTGACATACAAGACAACAGAAAACTAATTTATGCTAAAAAATAGAAGCGAAGTTCACATCATAAAGAGATCAATTTTGGAAAATCGATGGAATAGTGACGAACCAATACGGTACTGATAAAATGAGTTACAATTGTACTCGATAGAAAGTAATGACTTTTGAATTTACAGCAAGAATAAATTTGGGAAGGTAAAGTGTCAAGAAATGACTAGAAAAAATTGAGGAACCTTAGAATACAGGGAAACAAAGTTAGGAACAAAATCTTGAATTCGACTCAGTATTCTAATAGTGGGTGTGAGAGGAGTCCGACTTACTATGACTATTCAAATACATTAAGACTTATCGATTTCAGCAATTTCATTTAGTTAAGTGGCCAAACGAATCACCCGCACGCTTCAACGTTCGACAGAGTTATCAATTATATTTACGGTCAAACGATCCACTTTTGCGACATAAAACACGAAAGATAAAGCATTCTATTAGTACATTGCAATCAAATAAAGATGCTAGCAGAAGATCATTGCAAATTTAATCTTTTCATGTACGAAATTAGATCCCTCCAGCTGAGGAATTTTATTGGTAATTGGTTTCAACTAGCCCAGTAGTAGGTATGAGACGGAAGAAGCTGCTCTTAGTTTTGTCGTTGATTTTGTTCTGGCTGAAAAGGAAGCTCCTGTGCTCCAAGTTGATTACGAACGGCAGAAATTAGAGTGATTTGGAACTGCTGCTCATTTTCTTCTGGATTAACAATCTGACGGGCTTGCTCGTAGATAGCCCCGATTGAAGTCGTCTGCAATTGAGAAGTCTTCATCGACCAAGAAAGAAAGAAAAATATTGCAGAGTTTTCATATTCCGGAAAATCGTCTACAATTATATACTGATCACCGTTTCTGAAGGCCGTGCTCCATTGATTTGTCGCAAAAAGAATTCCACCGAATTCTGCAATGTCCAGTTAACGGGCATGCTTTGGTTCGCAAATTATGCATTGATTACGAGTGAGTCAGTATAATTCCATGATCTTCTCACTCGTTCTGGTGCCTTCTTCCTCCTTGGTCCCCTCTTATAATGAACTGGAGGTATAGCGGAAGTGGATGCTATTTCATTGCTGTAATGTATCGAGGGTGTGTTAAAATACATTGGGGTCACTAGCTTTTTCACGGCATTAAGCTGCTGAGAGGATCGAACTGGAGCCACCAAAGATGCACTAGACGCTTCGAAAATTGTTCCATCGATCGGCGATAACAGATTGTCATCAACTGAGATCATCTAGTTCGTATTGTTCGCATTTAGATACTTACAGTAACCTGAGTTTGTTGGAGCTACGCTATCACTAGTATATCGATTAGACTGCGATCCTAAAATTTGACGTGGTAAAATCAAATATCTGTGAACATTCGTATTACTCCTGTATTCATTAGCAGGAAGGTAAGATGCAGAATGAGCATCGTTCATTTGCCGCTGAGAAACATCTGAAATTTCAAACTCACGTAATCTATTTTAAAACTAAAGGGTCCAATCTGCTAATTAATTTTCATGTGAATTCATGTGAAATTAGTGGAATTTTTTTAAAAATATACCAAAAAATTGTAATCTCTATCTAACTCAGCACGTTCCTACAGTATCGGACAAAAGTTTAGCACCAAAATTCAAATCGTCATAAGTTTCTTTAAACTTGAGATAGAGACTTACGGTCGGGAGCAATAAATAGGCAATCTATAGGAGAATAAGGCCATATGGTATATTTGAACAGGTTCGTCTAGACTCATTCGCTGCAAAGTTTCTGCTGAGGTGTGGTCGCAAATATTTTTTTGA
>LS502436.1:108947-123261 GCA_900490845.1 Pristionchus japonicus | reverse complement strand
TCCAGTTTGTGGATTTTCAGATACCTCCACCAGTGGGCTACAACGTAGACCTAGGTTACCCTTGCAGCTCTTTACAAAAACAGCCTACTTTGATCGAAAAACTAAAAATCGAAAGTGGAATAAATCTCCGGAGCGATGCAGCACCCAATCTAAAGTGTCGTTTCGGTGCCTCTAAGCACCTCTAGGCTGATGCACATGAGCAATTGGGTATATCTTTCCCTGTTTTAGAATTATGATATTTCGATCATTTCACACATTTATTCATTTTTCTTCTGCCGGAAGAGCGTAAACCCCGAACAAGGTGTCCTATGGCTGTTGTAAGGCTAAGGCCTTCCTACTACAAGAGTATGGACTTGCGGATCTCAAAACGGTAGGAGCGTGTCCGGGGGAAATTCGATTTTTACCGATCCGGTCTCTTAAGATAAAGCGTATTTCAGTTTCGCTTGGCGATCACTTTCAGATTCGGGATACCTTTCAAAAATCATAATAAGATATTATTGAAGGATCCAGCGGAGATCGCTGCCATGTATCCTGGAATGCAGATGCTCGCTGTGAACGCGGATGGAACTCGTGAGATAAACATTGTGCAATCTTCAAGACTACAAGTCATCGCATTTCAGTCGAGACCGTATTTGAAGGTGGCCTTCCTGTGCCAACTGCGCAAACAACATACGTGAATGCTAAGCAATACCATCGGATTATGAAGCGAAGGTAAGGCGTCTAATCTCTCATTCCTGGCACGCCGACTGCTGAAATGTTTTTGACTCACATTCTCAAATTAGCCTAGCAAATTAGTCTAATTATGTCAACTATTTTAAAAAGCTCCGTATCTCTCATTCCTGGCACGATTGAAGAAAACGCATTATGATTTGCAGGGAGGCACGAGCAAGATTGGAAGCCAGCGGAAAAGTTCCCAAGATTAGATCAGTGAGTAGAGTTAGAATCGTTTCTTTCTTTAATGTTTTGTCTCTTCGTAAAGAATTTCCGATACTATCCTATTGGTTTTCAACATCGTTATAATTAAGAACAACGGACGAAAAGAATTGTATTTGAAAAATCGGTCACATTCACACTTTAGAAATATCTGCATGAGTCGCGACATCTTCATGCGTGCAATAGAGTGAGAGGAGAGGGTGGAAAGTTTAATAGCAAGAAGGAAATGAATACGAGCGAAAGCACTGACGGCGATCACATGCCTGTGAAAAGAAGAAAAGTAAGCCAAAAAAATGTTTAAGATGATATCTATTAATCATACCTAATTCTTCATTGTCTTTTAATGAAACTCATCTTCAGAAGAGTTCTCCCAAGCAACAGAACTCGATTAATCTGATTATGGAACATCAGACACCAGTCATTCACCTTCTACCAAGACCACCCATGCCACCATATCAAAATCCAGTGAAAGAGACGAGTAAGATTATACAGTAAGCATAATAGAAGAATGTATGAAAATACCGATAGAGAAAGTACAATTATATAGTCATCATAAATAATAGATTAATAATCCAACAATATCGATGATTAACTTCAGTTCCGGCTCTCAAAGCTCGAAATCCTACTCCTCTGACAATCCGAACATCACCGAATACTGACCAACGACCAACAGTTAGTCAATCAACGTGCAACTTTGGTATTGCACATGTTTTAGATTACATACATTACGCCAATATTTATAATTAGTTTCAGGCCGTTATTACTCACTTGCCTCTTCCGCCGCATAATAAAGCTCGCCCGCCTGGGGTGAGGCTATTTTCATGTTGCATTTCACGTGAAAATGAAAAAAATTAAGTTTCGCGTTGCACGACCATCTGAGATCAAGAAGTTGCTCCCCACGACCTACTCTAAGCCCGGATCCACTATTTCCAAAGTAGACACACTTCCAGACAAGATTCTCGAGGTATGATTTCAATAAATTTTCAACAAGATACATATCCCACAACCTCCCTACCTGAATCAACCAAATTCACAGGAGAGCCCCTCCAACTCCAATTCGCCTCCGTACTCTCCGGAATTGGGTGTCAACTCAATGGAAGATTCTGATTTCTCGAAAATGAAATAGTTTCCTTCGAAATTTTAATGCTTTTTTATATTAGTTGCTTCACTTCGAATTTCGTTAATCCTTTATCGCATCTTTTTCTCTGTTTTCTCTTGAGCATTTTCCGTTATCTCGAACTAGCTTTAAATTATCCATTATGAATACAGCCATAACTTAGATACATCAAGTTGTGGTCAAAATCTCGCATCAATAGTTAAAATAACAGTGCAGTATCTCGCAAATATTCTCAACATCGTGTCTCTTAAAATATATGCTTTAAATTCTCAGGTTTTTGGCATTGCTTTCAAAACTTGAATCTAGCTTGCACGTTTTATGTAGAAGTTTCATTATCAATTGCCAGCAATCTCACTTCGATGTTTTGCGATAAATGTCATAACATTGTCATGAAAACTTTTTCGAACTCCATATATCGTTTTCCAGAGAAAATCTTGATAAACACCTTCTATCAAAGCCTTTTCCAGTGACCCCCTAGAACCACTTTTTAAAATGCGTTTAATGGGTTGGAATGTGATGACGGCATTGCTCAATACCTCAACTGAGACTCTTCTCTTTACGTACGATCGTAACACGTTTCGAAACTATCAGAATTCAGACTTTCGATTTCTATGAGAGAAGTGAAGATGTTGCAATACTTACTCACCCGTAGACCGTCATGTTATGCAATTGAAATATTTTGTAACAAAAATTTGAAATCGCCCGCGACGGACTATTTCAGATGCCTTTACTTATTTCTTCCCTCGTGCGTTTTCTTTTTTGCCTGTCATCATCATTGGCTTATCGATGAATAAGCAATATGTTTCGCAGAGGACAAATACATACATCGAACGAGGGAGTGGGAGGAGGCAGAGATTGTGGAGAGGAGAATGGTGGGGGTAGAGAGCGCAGGGAAGAATGAGGGCGCGCCAGTGACTCATCCGATGGAGTATATAGAGGCAGTCAGTGAGGGCCCCTGGCAAAAAGTACCCTTCATCTGTATTCGGCTACAGTAAATCTGCAAGTTCGCCTGTCGGCAATTTTCAGCCTCCCAACCCCTGTTACCCCAGTCACTGTTCAGTCTTCCCAAAATATCTTGTGAGGACCCCTATGGATAGCTGAGTCAGACATTACGTAATAGGTTCAATCAATTTATTATTCGTCTCACTTAGCTCCCACTTACAGTATATCCGCAGAACTTACAGTATATCCTGGTGTTCTGAATGTGTCAACTTCATTTCCCTCTTTATCTCGTGATATCTGCTTTTCACATCTGCTTTTTCGAAGATGTTAATCACCTCCGTCTGTCGATGATTCATACATTTGCTTTGTTGCTAGCTCACCCACTTGCCCACTAGTTCTCAAGGTGACTCATGTGTCACCTCCTCTAGCTGTTGTGTGCACGCTAAGAGCATGGCCGCTTGCTTACTGTTTTCGCTTCATAATGAGATATACACAAGGCATTCAAGATATGAATACGATATAATGTAATGAAATCGATGCTAGCGAAACGGCCTAAGACTATCATTTCATCAGACCCTTAGTGTACCGATTCGTTTCGTCACGATTTCGAAACAAGAGAGCGAAGGAACGTGCGAAAACAGGAGAAGATGAGAAAATGAGAGGACGTAAGTAGATGAGTCATACAAGGGGCGGAGACAATATCTGAGGCATCTCATCATTGGGTTTGTTCCCTCAGGTGGTGAGTACTAGTCGTCCTCGGCACTTTTACACTTACTAACTCATGCACTAAAAACCGAAAAAAATAGACTTCTAGTCTTAAGTCATCGGTTCTTATCACGTATTACGCCCTCAAACCATACCTCTATGGAATCCATCCCATTATAAACTTCTTACCCTTTCCCCTGTGAGTAGTCAACATAACACTCCCCCATGAATGACTCATGTTTGCCTTGTTTGTACTAGGCTAAGGAATTACGTCATGATGAAGCGTTAATTCCGGTAGTCAAGTGCAATCCTGGCGATGAGTGCTAAACCTAGTCAACGTCCTCTTTGCATCTCAAACGAAACAATAAGTATGATTTTGATAGTGATTATTTAGCTAGGTAGTGTCAATCCTTCCGGTTCTGTTACTCACCGCCTCTCATGTTACCGATTTCTTTGATAACCGACAATCAATGCCATGAGGTGATGCGCAAATTGTGAAACAACTACGTCTTTAATACTCTTTATGATTCATTTTTAAATAATGACACTCACACGCAGATATTTTATACGCAAAATAAATTTATTCAATGAATAGAATGGTGCGGATTTGACTCGAATGAGTAACCATAATTTCACAGTATAATTATGTAACAATTTTTGCGAAAGTTATAACGGTGAATCCATAATGATTAGTTTCAGTAAATGATCTAGTTTCGACTAAAATTCTTACATCACAATTTGAACAACTTATACTTTGCTCAAACTTGCGTTGATAGATGCTCTAGAGTTGATAAAATCCAGTTGATTGATACGCTATACAGAGACGGGCCCTAATATTTAAAGGCAGTGTATATATACTTTGACAAGAACAATCCTTCTATATTCCTTCGTTAGACTATTCGACTAAAATCTTAACAGTGAGAATCTGATATGCGAAAACACGTCTCTTTTATTTCTTAATGTTTTCAGGTTTTCTCGCCAGCGAGAAGCGTTTCGAAATGAAAGATAAAGAATGTTTTTTTCTCATCTCCGATGTACTCTTACTCAAATTTCTCCCACTGATGAGGACTCCCATGACCATTCCGAGGAGGAACGACAGTTGGAACATTCACATTGTAGAATGGATTGGTGTAAAGACTATTAGACAAAAGTGGAGGGTCAGCAGCAGGTTGAAGAAAAGGATTTGTGAGCACATTAGGAAGCATCTGTAAAACGATCTTTTTTTATTTTTCAAATTAAATTTAGCAACTTTGCTTATGCAGTTCTACGGTGTCCATTGAGCTGTTATTTAAAGAACAATCTATTTGAAACCTTGCCGATAAGAGTTTGGAGAGAGTCTACATTCATGCTCCAAGTGAAGATACAATTGCACCCCGGGGATCCATTGCTCCACAGAGAGCCAAGATACAAAAGTGCGCGAATTAACTAGAATTTTCTGATATCACTGTTTTGTCCCTTCACGAGAATCAATTATACGCACTTAGAAATCATGAGTTCGCAGCGTTTTCAAAGCTGTTCAAACAGCAATCAGCTATTACAGAAGCTTGAATTAATAGCCTCTTCAGTTACCTGTGAGAGAAGCTTATTTACCGGAACTAGGTCGGATGAGAACCGTCGGATGAGAACCGACTGGATGAGAACCATTTGCATATTCCGTCTATTACATAACCCTTATCTCTCGCCCTCATAAATATGCAAATGGTTCTCATCCAATCGGTTCTCATCCGACTGTTCTCATCCGACTTAGTACCAATTTACCTGTCCGTTCATTGCGAGAACTGGATACAAATTAGTTTTAGAAGAAGTTTGGACAGAGTCGCCAATAATCGGCAGCGCAGCATCACTTGATGATAGAAGAGACCCCATCGTAGATGGAGCAGCGATTAGATCAGAATAGTCATCTGGCCTGAAATAAGCTTTTTTTCGAAAAACGACGACTTACAAAACACAATACACCTCAAAAATTTGATACGTTCAATATGTTGAATTCTTATGTAGACGAACCCCGTTGAATTCTCTCCGATGATCGTCTTAGGTCTCTCCAGTATTGGAGTATCTCCAAAGTCGATGAGGTCGAAGGACGTCGACTCTTGAGTGGAAGATACGAATGGAGCAGAGGAAGACGAGTGACAGTCGTGCTGGAAAGAGGCAGAATTGCACATAAAAAATTGCATATTTTTCCCATTCTGTTTATTTGATTTCTGAAAAATCACCTCAGTTCTCCATTGAATATTCTCGAAAGAGAGTGGTTCTACTCCAGAAGGAAGTTCGTCTCTCTTTGCTGATTTACTTCTTTTTCGTTCTTTGGTTCCTCTTCGAATATCCTTAGGAGTGAGACGTCCTATGCGATCACGAATCTACAAGCCATTCAATCAAATTGTTATTGCGAGGAAAAAATTTTTCAGTTAAAAGTTTACATCATTTTCATTTCTTAACCTTTCCAGTCATAAATATTCTCAATCTTGACAAGTATCTCACTTGGGTTGTTATAAACAGTAGTTGTCTTCTCATCGCTTACCTCAATTGATCGAACCTTATCCTTGAGCGCCCCGATTACGTCAGTTGCGTTCTCTCGAACCTGCAATATCAATGACAAGTGACCTAATTTTTGACCTAGTTTTTATAATGATTCCCGGTCACGTAACTGTCACAATGGGGAAAATTGACGACAAAAAAGTGAGAATCGGATAAAAAAATAAATCTGTACAAGTGCATATTAGAATAACCAGATAACAAACAGAAGAATAGAATTGACAAGGACATAAATTTAATTTTCTTTCAAACTTCTCCACAAAAGTACGAGACAGAGACAAAGAGATCCCCAGTGGTGGGCTTACTGTGCTAAATGCTTGTTCGAATACATCTCCTGAAGCTATCTGCTAGAAGGAGAAATAAAACATTATTTTGATTGAGATCTCGATAGGCATACACATTATATTGTTTTCGAAATACGTTACAACTCTGTATGTTAACTACAGTTTGCCTCACATTATCCTAGACAAGGCATGTTAAGTCTGGTTAAATAACTGACCATGCTGCGTTTAGAGTCCATTTGGTTCGCTTCCTTTTCAAATTCGTCGTTGATGGGAGAACCCGAATTAAGCGCCTTTAGTCTCTCGTCAATAAACTAAATTAACGTGATACGATATTTGAAAAAAGATATCAACAGTGTTCACTCTTTCGAGATACTGGACTCCCTCAGCTCCAAAAAGGGAAGATAAAAAAGACTGGAGGTTAGGCCTTTGTTCAGAGAGAAAGCGATCCTTATCCCAAGAAACTATCTGAATGAATGTCTCGTATATCATTTGGTTACCCAGGAGTTCCTTATCGACGGTATTTCGAGGCAACCATTCACTCTCGTTAGCCATAGCGACTCCCCAAAGGGGTGTTTTCACAAATTAGAAATCGAGAATTTGTAAACAGGAAAATCCTGGCTATTTGCATTCTGGCTTGCCAGGTAAGAATGTAACCGTTTTTTTCTTCAAACCTGAGTGTGTTCACTCCTGGTCAGACCTGCTCGATATCCGCCAAAAAGAATGAGATTTGCTCGAAGGAACACTCGTGCTAGTGAATCTCCCATGTCGACTCCCATTTTAAGGCTATTCTTGAGAGAGGATTGAACCTGGAAGGAAATAGTATCATTGCAAAAATAGCTTCCGCTATGTTCGGTCGGTTCGGAGACCACAGTTTCATAACACTGAATTCATACCCTTTAGAATCTTTTTTCGGAACAACAACGAATCACAACGTTATTAAAAAAAACTCAACTTACTTCATTCGGTAAGGTTGCAAAATCATCGTGTGCTCCTGTGAGAGACCGTTCGTCGAGATCGACAACCATCACATCTCCGATATCTTTGAGGTTCTGCAAGTTAACTTGTCTGTAATTTGTTAATTTTATCCCATATTGCTACACTAAGAAGAATCCCCCAGTATCTTCCTCATGGCGAGAATTACCGAGTACCCTCTTCTGATATTTTTGTCAGAGATTTATGTTGCTAGTTAACAATGCTAGTACATGTATTGCCGAGCTGCCAATCTGTCAATCGCGACAAGGCAATGATTCCTTTTTGTTCTTAAGTACCGCCTCTTTTGACTACTCTCGGACAGGACCATAAATTTTTAAAATTTATTTATTTATTTTTGTTCTTCCCACGGTTACGCAATTATGTTAACTATGAATGCCATGTCCCCGTAACCATGCCATCGATTACCTGCTAACTCAATCCTATTCCAAAAAGACCGTAGCTTTTCAGATCGAATTAAGAAAATACCTTCCCTACGAACGAAATAAAATCGACCTTTTCTACCTCTACTCTACTTGCTTAAGACTTATCCGACCTTAATTTCACTTGAATCTAATGCAAGCTTGGAGTAGGGGCACATATGAGGCCGTTTGTGTAAGGTTCAACAGATGTCTGGAACAGGTAAAAAGTTGAGAGGCCTCAAAAAGTGGCTCCAGGGGTTATTTTGGACCCTCTACGCGATGAGCCACTTGATTTCGTCATATGTCCCCTTTTCGCTCCGGGGGCTCACTCTCATCATTTTGGAAATGTGGGTGTTTTTTTTTCGCCGAGGTGTTGCCAAAATGGCCCGAAATCTGACATACCCGACCAGAATTTCGAGCTCTTTCGATCGAAAAAAATTTTTTTTTTTGAAAATTTTTGTACAGACAAAAAATAAAATTTTTCAACCTATAAAGTGGCGGCCTAATGCTTGTATACGTTTGATAGAGCATCTTCTCGCGATCTTTTTTCTATATGGGGTCAAGGATATTGGGCGACATTTTGATGTTTCCCATCGAATACGGAGATTTGACAAAAAAATAAAACTTTCTTAATGTCCTCGTTATGGTGCTCATTTTGTAGAGCTGATCGAGCTGATCAACTTTTGTTCACATCATATGCCCAAAAAACCTCTCCTCGCAATGTTACAGGTACTGAAAAAGTCATTAAAATGAGCCACTCGAAAACGGCAAGTTTGGTCGGCTGTAACATTGCGAGGAGAGGTTTTTTGGGCATATGATGTGAACAAAAGTTGATCAGCTCGATCAGCTCTACGAAATGAGCACCGTAACGAGGAAATTAAGAAAGTTTTATTTTTTGTCAAATCTCCTTAACCGATGGGAAACATCAAAATGTCGCCCAATATCCTTGACCACATATAGAAAAAAGATCGCGAGAACATGCTCTATCAAACATATACAATCATTAGGCCGCCACTTTAACGATTAAAATTTTTTATTTTTTGTTTCGGGCCATTTTGGCCACTCCCCGGCGAAAAAAACACCTACATAGCCAAAATGAGGAGGGTGAGCCCCCGGAGCGAAAATAAGACATATGACGAAATCAAGTGGCTCATCGCGTAGAGGGTCCAAAATAACCCCTGGAGCCACTTTTTGGGGCCTCTCAACTTTTTACCAGTTCCAGACCCCGGTGGACATTTGTTGAATCTTACGCGAACGGCCTCATATGATAGAAGTTGTTGTAGTTCTCAAACAATAACATCCAAAACATACATTAAAAATTCCCCCTGTTTAAAATTCCCCAAAATTAGGACTAACAAACTAATTAGAGTTGGAAATAAAATAAAACTTTGAAGAAAAGGTTGTAATTTTTTATTGGATTTTGTTTCCTTTTTTAGAACATATATGTGGTTCTTCTATATCAGAGCTGCAATCCCCGAATGATAAATAAATTTTTCCATATATCCTCTTTTATTTTGCATAAGGAGTAAAACTGAATCAAAATCAGGAAATTATCGGTCAATCATGACCTTGATCATGGAATGTTGTTGAAACTCCATGAATCTCACCGTGGGATCATTTGTCTGTTTTGGCGCGCCGATAATGAAAGGCATTGGTGCCATGAGCATATCGGTTAGAGTGGCAGGAAGGACTGGGATGAATAGCGATTGCCTGCAGATGGGAAAATATGATAACCTTGCCTACTTTTGTAAAATACTGTTCACTCCAAATACAAATTCATTGAAATCCACTATCGTAATTGTTTTCAGAGCGAAAATGAGATTCACTAAATTATTATCGTTTCCATCAGAATATTAGAAGCCACTACTTACTCAGACAGGCTATGCACTTTGAATCTGCGAATACTTTGGATTTACCATGCCATTGGGTAGAGCATAGTCGCAGCTGCATATACACACGATGACAGTTGGCCGAGTTTGCTACCAACAAAGATGATGCGACGTTCTCGGAGAAGGCTGCGTAAGATACATTTATACATGCTTATACAATGATGCATACACAACCAGCACTGTGTAGCAACACATCTCGAAAACATCTTTACTTCGTAAACTCCATCTCTAGCTGTTTAACACCTTACCTTGCATAGATGCTCATCATTTGCCTTGGAGTCACTGCGTTGTAGAACTCAAGCATGTATTTATCGTCTTTTAGAGTTGGCAAGCGTGTCAGGTCGGGAATTTCGACGTCAAGGATCTGAATGTCAAAGTCTCAAATGAATACGCTCACTTCCATTTCAAATTTTACCATACAATACACCGTGGACTTGCAGCATCTGAAATATTGCTATCAAATGAAATCCCTTACTTGTCCGATTGTTTCCAACCTCAGATGCTCACCAGCCGAGGGCGCGTCTGTGTGGTAAATTCGAGTGAGGAGAAGATCGACGTCGTTTTGCTACAAAATTGATTATTATTTTTAAATCGAGCAATTAGTATTGCGGTTCTATTTTTTATCTCTTAGTGTCTTCATATTCAAACGGAAGGCAATACTTCTTAATTGCGAGATCGTTTCATATTCGTCAAACATTTTTTTTCATAAACTCTTTAAATCTTATGCTACATACATGCGTGCTAACTCATATTAAATATTAACCACTTCATCATCAACATTCCATCAATTAAAAAAAAAGTAATTATCGAAAAAAATGCTCACAGTTCCATTATTCATGACGATCGATATGTGGTTGAGTAATTTGTAGAATACGGTTGTCCATTGATAACCACTGTAGTGAGCAGTGCATATTGTAATAAATCTTTTCAAAATCATGATTTTGTACCCTACGTAATGGATGCGTGGCAATATCCTTTCAACTGCTCTATGTTTAGACGTTGATAGTAAACAGAGGAAAGTGAGAGAGAGATGGAGAGATGAACAGTTATTTGACGTTAGACGTTATTCACTGTTTTCGAAAGATTAGCGAACAAAAGATACTAAATTGAGATAAGATCGTCGAAAATAACCCAACAGCGCTCGAATAGAACTCGCGCAACTTCTTTATCCACTGACCTGAGCATGCATATGACTGTGTTCGTTCTTGGAGTGTATCTACAGTATCCAAAGGTCTGCTGAGAATTCGAGTCGGTGAGAACAAAAGAAAATAGTTGCACAGCGAGTTCACCAGGGTCACTTCAAAACAGACATGTAAAGTACGGAAGATTGTACTTTGAGGGCTACAACCATGAGATATAAATTGAGTAATGACAATTTACTTTGGTGTAATTCCGAGTGGGAAGGCGAACTGAGTAACGTTCTTGAGTAGTGAATCATCATTGAAATCTTCGGGGTATTTTTGGAGGATGAGAGGTGAAGGCGAGGCTTTAAATCAGTAATTTTTTTTATTTCACGGCTGTATGTCTCTTTTGAAAAATCCGCCTTTCACTTGAGTTTACACGATGGGATAGTTTTGAAACAACTTACCATTGAAAGAGGTTGAAGAAACCCCGGCAATTTCAGTGAATACATCAAAGAGCGTGACGACATTGGATCTGAATAATACCGTCAAATTTTTCAAAACATAGACCACAACGAATTAGAAGGCGTTGAACAAAAACTGACCTGTGGCGAGATGTGGTGGTCATTTGAGGAAAAAATTGTAGCGGTAAGTCGAA
The DNA here is from genome assembly GCA_900490845.1 of Pristionchus japonicus. Taxonomy (NCBI): domain Eukaryota; kingdom Metazoa; phylum Nematoda; class Chromadorea; order Rhabditida; family Neodiplogasteridae; genus Pristionchus; species Pristionchus japonicus. The sequence goes on along the minus strand of LS502436.1, from coordinate 111,689 downwards.
TAAAATCCAATTTAATGAAGGTGATATATTGACAAAGAATATGGAGACTATTGAATTCAAATAACGTGGGAGAGTGCCTTGGCCGAACCTGACATAGACTATCGCGAACTGAAGAAACTACAGACAACTAAAAATCGTGCCGGGACTTAACATTTTAAAGTTTTTTCAGCATACATGGAAGCACAGACCAGCATTTTAAAGTGTTCATTAAATTCCTAAGTCATGCAATGATTTTCGGTTTCATTTATATTTTCCCGGAAATGAAATGTGGGACCCTTTGTAAATTTCTCAGCTCGCTGTCTACATATTTTTCAGCAGTAGTTTTACGTTTTTCATATGTACATATTTTACAATAGTCGGCAATAGTCGGATGTAGTCAAAGCAAAATTCGGATGTAGTGTTCAGAAATATTTGTTTTTCAATTATGACAAAGTATATTTATCGACAAAAACCAGCTGTGAAACGCAACAACGACGTGAACTAGTCGAGAATATGTCTCGATAGCAGAACAGAAACACAGAAAAATGCGAAGGACAAGTGGAAATGGGCGGACATTAAATGAGGGAAATTCACATGGACTACCGTAATAAATCAGTAAATTGGAGGAGTGGTTTCTCTTCATTGGCAGATTACTAGTAGGTCTTGCTTTTTACACAATTGATGTTGAAACGAGAGGTTGCTCGACGGGATCTCTTAGGCAGAACTTGCTCGATCGGGGGAATAGCGTCGTCGACATCTTCGACCTTGATTATCTTCTGAAGGGGCTCATCGACGGTGTCTAGCTCGATCAGGGGAATAGCGTCGTCGGCATCTTCGACCTTCACTCTCTTCTGAAGGGGCTCATCGACGGCGTCAGCATTGATACGCCTCTTCTTGGCTCCCTGGAATCAACGGCGGATTTATGAATGCGAGAATCAATGACCTTAACATTGTATTTTATTTTAAAATATTCTTATTGTATTTTAAAAATAGTTTTTTTCTTTGCAATGATTGTAGGCAGTTAAAAACATATCTCACCTCCAAGAGAATAGGTTCCGATTGAAGAGACCGGCTCCGAGAAAAATTAAGATTTTGGTTCTTTAATGGTCATCGCTCCAGGATATTATCAAATCGGGATTTGAAGAAAAATACTCCTAAATATTATCAAATCGGGTTTTGAAGGACGATGTGATATTCTTTGCAGATAAACGTTCGAATGATACAAATTTTTTTTAAATAGCCAGAGAACTAAAATCAGTGGGCAACAGTTGTCTCTATTCCAAGTTGAAAATGGTTTCGTTTGAGAAAAAAAACATCGCGCACTTCTGCACAATCCTTGACATCGCCTAATAACCCCAAAGCTATCCCCACCTCCAACTCTTCGAAAATATCAAGAATATCATGAATCCATTGAAACTCATTGCACATGTGGTCAATTAAAATGGTCTTCTGATTTATCTGAGGAATGAAAACAGTTTAAAGAATGGAAGAGAATGGAAATGTAAAAATATTTCATAAGTTTTCAAAAATAACGCAACAAATCTAAAAGGCAGTGCTACATCTGAGAAGCTTTGTAAAAGGTTAAGTTGTACGAAAAAGAAGCAATTAGAACGAAAGGAGAAAACTGGGTTTAACTGATTTTCACAAAATGGCGGTCAAAAAGGACATAAGGAGGTGGTTTTCGTAAAGCATAGATATTGAGTGAAAAGGTAGATCACTCGGTCAGCATACAATTCTTCACAGTCGCGAGCTCAACCTGGAATAACTCAAGTAGGCAGTACAGGTTAGGAACTTTTTTAAGAATTTTAAATGATATTGAAGATGATTAACTAGAAGTTTCACTAACATCCTCGCAGTTCGCAGTTTTCGAAGAGTGGAATATGGGTGAAAGAAGCCCACTCTCCACCTTACAGTCGGACTTGTTTCCTAAAATGTTATTCCGTATTGTTCCTCGTTTTAGATAATGTATGCACCGAACGCCCTGGAGAATTTTCACAATTGTAGTATAATATAGTCGAAAAAACGAAATGGAGAATACGCTCTTTCTCTTCTTGATATCGATCCCCACAGGTATTAGTATAGGGGGAACGAAAGCAACCCCACCACTATATATGGTGGATCCTAAAAAGTTTTTGAAAATTACTTGCCCAATACTGCTTGAGCCAAAATTCCGACTACCAGCGAAGCGGCAACACCAACAAGCGAGTAGTACTGGTAGGAGAGGCGGAGATATTCCAGACCCCACCAGCCACTGAAATGTGCAACATCATATGAATAAATTTTAATTATATTGAAGACTGACTGAATTTCAGAAACGGAATTCAGCAATGCAATATCGTTGATCTTGTAAGAGAAAGAAGTGGTATTATCACATTGAGTATTGAGAGGTAGAGGGATTGCTGAGATCTGAATACAGTATCGCTCAAAAGTTTAGCCCCAAAATTCAAACCGTCATAAGTTTCTTCAAAATGGAGATAGAGACCCACGGTCGGGAGCGTTCGAGAGCTGGTCCATAGGAGAATAACGCTATGTGGTATATCAGTATGCCCTCCTTCAAACTCATTCGTAGCCCGATTTCTGCCGAGGTACGGTCGTAAACTTTATTTTAAACCTCGGAGGGTACTACCCTGAACCCCAAACGTTCTGTGATGGAAGTACATCCATTAGTGTTTTCAACAAAAATTTCGGCAGTTTGATCCGATTTCGCAATAGTGCAGGAAGAATATTCTACGACACCTCCCAAAATTCTTTAAAATTATGTAA
>LS502436.1:69446-107025 GCA_900490845.1 Pristionchus japonicus | reverse complement strand
TTACATAATTTTAAAGAATTTTGGGAGGTGTCGTAGAATATTCTTCCTGCACTATTGCGAAATCGGATCAAACTGCCGAAATTTTTGTTGAAAACACTAATGGATGTACTTCCATCACAGAACGTTTGGGGTTCAGGGTAGTACCCTCCGAGGTTTAAAATAAAGTTTACGACCGTACCTCGGCAGAAATCGGGCTACGGATGAGTTTGAAGGAGGGCATAATGATATACCACATAGCGTTATTCTCCTATGGACCAGCTCTCGAACGCTCCCGACCGTGGGTCTCTATCTCCATTTTGAAGAAAGTTATGACGGTTTGAATTTTGGGGCTAAACTTTTGAGCGATACTGTATATTGAAAAATGAGGTAATACATTTCTTTCACATTCTTTGTAAATGGTTATGAATGCTACATCATTAATCGTAGGGCATAGAATAACCAAATGAAATGAGAAAAGATGCAACTAGTTTGAAAAGGGCGAACTGTTACCATGAATTGCATGATATTTATTGAAGCTAAGAAAGAAGAAAATGCGTTTAAAGGTATTAAATATCAAACTTTATTGGAAAAGGCAGCGATAGCTGTTCCAAACGAGATGACTGTTGCTGTGATGACAGCAATAGTCGCTGCATGCCCCTTGACGTATGGTACAAGAATACCAAGGATGAAGAGACCGAGGACTGGACCTCCCACTACGCCGAAGATTGAGAAGGCGAGCTGCATTAGCTAGATAATTTCTAGAAAAATCATTGCCTTACAGTACTCTGCGTCTTTCTAGCGTACTCTATGTTCCTGACATTCTGGTATTTTTTCCGCTGTATATACACATATATGTGGGGCTCAAGTTCAGGTGTCCAGAACTTTTTCACACATTTTTTTTCACGATACACACCTGCAGAATTAGCGAGTCCAGCATGGAGCATACAAGAGCGAGACCGATTGCAAGAATGGCGAGAACTATCGCTAAATTTAATGCGTGTTTTCAAGTCGAATCGGAATCAGTTTGTTAATTTTTCTTACGGAAGATTCGCATGATGAGTTTTCTGGTTTTTTCGCTCATCTTTGGCCTGTTGAACACCTTAATATGCCGAATATCAAAACATGTGCAACTATTTAGAATTTTCGTACTTCGAGGAGAGGGGCAATGATATCCTCAATAATGACTGCGTTTCCAGATGAGAAAGTTGCCGAGAGAGTGCTGAAAATAATAATTGAATCAAATCGCATCGATCTATTCCGAAACCTGATCCCTGCGGAATAGATTGCAACTGCAAACATTCCAGTGAAGCCAGGGATATCAGACATTCGATCCAAGACATAGTGGGGCAGTAACTATAATATGGATTTGCTTATCTCGAATTGTTCTCTGAATGATTCTTGTTCCTTTGAATAAGTAGTGGAGATGAAATGAATACAAAAACATTTGTTCAAGCAGGGGCTCAAGGGTCTCACTTCATTTTTTGAATTCAGCATCGGGACACAATCATGATAGATACCGAAAATGATCAACCCTATGATTACGTAGATAATCAAAATAAAGAGGTTGCATGGGACGTTGAGAAGAACCACCCTGAATATTCCGAATATTTGATTCAGTAACAATTTTGTTCTAGAATTTCAAGGCATTATTTATTTTGATCTACTCAAATCGCGAATCTCCTGCCGGTTGGAAAAAACCAAATTCGAGTGGGTTACCATTCATACTTACCTTTGAGCCATTTTCAGACTGGGCATACTCATGTACTTCTGGAGAGACATCTGATTGGCTGCGAAGAGCGCTAGAATCGTTCCAGTTCCACCGAAGATAAGAGAGAGTGCAGAGTGACGAATGCGAGGGTCCGGTCGGAAACTGTGCGAAAATCATTTGACAAAAGCCATTCGGAAAATATGGAACCAAAAGGTACTAAGTATGCAAATCTATTAATTTTGATAGGGGTGCTCACTCAAGAAGTCTCGCTCTATTTCCATCGATCACATTATCTATAATTTTGCTTAAATCTTCTTGCCAGACAGATGTTACGACAATGAATGTCATGCTCGTTACAATGAGCACCATCTGTGCAGCTGAAGTATGGATTCCTGCTTTTGCGCCGCCCTGTATTAGATCTAAGCCAAACTGTTTCGCTAAAGATACGTTACCACACTGATGTAAGTCGCCGCTAGCACCGAAGTAATTAAGATTGATACGAGGATGGGAATGTCCAATAAAGTAGATATAGCTACGGACGGAGCGTAGAGTGCGACCGCATTGTACAAGAGAATCTGATGCGGAGCAGAATTTATTGTTAGAAATACTGAGATTCTTGTTAGAAATACTGAGATTTTTTTATACAGGGATTTTCTTTCTTTAGTGTTCTCTTTCTAGTTGTTTTTCTCGCTGACAAAGGCAGGGTTAAAACAAACCTCAGTGCAGAACAATCCTGCAGCGATAGATCGACAGGTACGATTAAAGCGAAGTTCAAAGTACTACAATAGGTAATATTAAGTCTCTGAGGGAGTTATAGAGAACATTCACCTCATAGGCGCTCGTGAGCCGTAGATTGTATGTAACGGGAAGAAAAACGTAGGCGACGATCGGAAACGCGATAAGATACATCACGCCGTACCAGATGATCATCGGACCATTGTAAAAGACCTGCATATTTGTTTTCCCATTTCGAAAGTCTTACAAAGGGTTCGAACGGGCAACATGGTTTGTGCTGAGAAATCGTGGCAAGCGGATATAAAAAGGAGTTATTTAGTTCACTTTAAAGCCTTCGATATTTAAAAAAATTTGAATTCAACTTCGTTCAAAAATTCCGAACTTCAAGTCGCTAAGATATAAACCGTTTTAGTGAAATGAATTCACAGACGGACGAACCTCCGAGGGGAATCCGAGCAGTGAGATGGAAGAGATGAATCCACTGCAGACAGACAGAGCGACTGACCAAGCAGACATCCTCCAATCAATAGATTGGAAAAGCATTTCAAATCTACTTTTCTGTTCGAAATTCAATACAAATGTTCAACGATCTGTGAGTAACAACGTAGCCGTTTAAAACTTTCTCTGACAAATGTATACCGAACGTAGTGCCGAAGGAAGGTAATTTTTTTTTCAGAGTTTAACAATTTTTAGTATTTTGTGTGGAAAACGTGTGTATGGGTTTATATTGTAATTTTATGTTCATTGGATATATCTCACTCGGATCCAACAATGAAATCTTTGGCGTTCTCCTCCACTTTTGACCGAGATTTCACAATCCCATATGCGGATACCGCAATCATCATGGCCACTGCAATTCAAATATTACTATAATTTTCAAATCTCGACTGACAATGTGAAAGGGTGATGTGGCCAGCAGTGGTTGGAAAAATTGCGACGGATCACGCGAGCGTTGCTGAGTTGCAACTTTGCCATTCCACTGCTATGCACGTGAACTTTTTGCATTGTTATGAGAGACCCGTGAGTCTCGTAGGGAACCGGCCCGCCTCGCCCTTTACGCAGGTACAAAAAGTAGGTCTTGACATAATCGAGGGAAAGATAAACGAAGGAATCGCGTAATCACACTCATTCTCCTAGATATAGTGTTATATGAAAAACATGACTATATAGAAATTTTGCTTTATTATCACTTGAACTCACCGAGCACAACAATATCGAGAGGCTGCATTACTGAGAAGATTTGAATGGAGTCTCTACCGGAAGAAATCACCGAATGAGCTGAAAAAGAAAAAGTTAATTGAAACTTTCTAAACAAAATCCAAAAATGAATCATTCCAGAAAATAAGAAAAAATCCGTCTTCCGAGTACTCAACATTTGTCAAAGAGTTTCTAAGAAAGAAAGATGTAAGCAGTATGCAAATTCAGTGCAAGTGCAGAAGAATTTTGTATAAGAGAAAATACAAGCAGAAGACGACAGCGGAATCGAGTTTTCTCATGCTAGAACGAAAGTATATCAGAAGCAAGGAGAAATTATTTAGAATATAAGAAAGTGAACACCGTCTGATAGCGAAGACGAGAAAGCAAGAGAGATTAATTTGAAGATAACAGCGTTAGAGCATCAGTATCGCTCTTTGATTTATTTGCAGCAAAATTCAAAGGTCTCAAAAAGTTCGATTTCGAATTTACAATTAACCCCTATGTTTGTCACCGCATTATATATATATATATATATATATATATATATATATATATATATATATATATACATATATCTGATTAGACAATGCAAAAAGTTATAAGTGAGAAGAAAAAACTGTGAAAAAGAGTCGAGAGGAAAGTTTGGCCCTTGTTCCCCATTCAGTAGCTCTTCGAAAGATACAAAGAATAGTAGGATCATTGCGAAAGAAGATAGCATTACAGAATACGCTCACGCTATGTTAACTGAGATCGAGCCAGGATATGGCAAAACAACATTTAGCTGTTCCGTTGTGTTTTTTTAGCTTGTCCGCCAGACTCCATTTCAATTCTAAAATGCAAAATGTGTCTTGCAGAGTTGAATTAAACGAAGAGGGAACTCACTTGTTTATGTGTAGGAGGACTGCGTCTCTGTGAAGCATTCTACTTTGTTTTCGGCTGCTGCTCAACAAAATGGAGCGAAGGAGACGAGAATATATATAGAGAGAGGTCTGATTTTGTTTACTCTATGTAAATCAAACGTAAATTCGAACGCAAAACATTTGCAAAATAAAATCAATTATATACAAACAAAAGGATTACGACTTGTAGTGATAGTAATATTCAAGAGCCATTTTTGGCGGGCAGAAGCCATTTCTCTTTTCGAGAACAGTTGCGTTTTCAGGCAATACCCGCTTCTCTTGTGACTCTCTGGGTCTAACGTGTTCTCTCATACACACTCCTCCCGCCTCTGGCTTTCTCTCCAATCGTGCATACTCTCTCTCCGACCTCCCGATCATCCTGTCCTCTCCTCTTTCTTTCATCTCTGCCTCACATCTGCTAGAGAGGGAGAAGAGAATCTCCAGTCTCTCTCCCTCTTCCCTACTTCTCTATCCCTCTACACCTTTCACTCTCATCTCTTCCATTATCCTATCTCTCTCCCGATCTGTTCATCTTTCAACCACTCTTTATATATATTGACTCATAATATTTGACATTTGACTTAGATTGAGGTTTACCGTATTGTTTAGTAAAATGCAAACAAAAAGCTGGAATATGAAGTGTAATTTTCCTCATTATGTCACGGCATGCTCTCTTCCATAAATTTTCCATTGGTACTCAAAATGGACTCTCCCTTGTTTATTGGCAGTGTTGCTATTCCATCTCCTCTACCCCCTCTCCTGCTCCCTTCATCATCTACTTCATTTCTTCTGGTATTGCGCGTTCAATTGAAGTTCCTTCTCCTTCTCATCTTCTCTTTCGTTTGCTCTCCTTTACATCTCTCGCAATACCGCGTGTAGAACTATCTCTGCATCATGTTCTCTCAAGTTTGATCTATCGTATACGAAAGTAATGATTGTATCGGTGTACGGGCAAAACATCCCGAACCGCTGAGGTTGAGGATATATCTCATTTCTGAGAAAAGAAATGTTCATAAAAAACAATTCTCATAAGATTCCACATGCATTATAGGGAAACGAATTATCTTTTGCGTCATTGCGGGCGCAGTCGGTAGGGCGCCCGACTGTGTGAAGCGAAGTCCCGGGTTCGAATCCCGTGCTCGGCATAAGTGTTGCCAGACCACCCCAACAGGCCTACCAAGCCTGGTCCAATTGGTACTGGTCAAAAACCAGGAGTAAAGGGACGGTGTCGCCGGCTGGCAACTGAGTGACGACTTATATCGTTATATGCTAAGTATGCGTGCACCCCGGTAAAAAGAAATCTGCGCATGTTCCGCACGTTGAAAAACACGTTGAAGACGGAACTACCTTTACCATTCGAGTATCAGATCAATGACATTCTTATTTCCAGCATGTCCACCGATGCGACAGAGCCGCTCAAAGGTCGTCGAATTGGAGAGAAGGAGGAAGTAGAAGAAGAAGAAGAAGGAGGAGAGAGGGTAGGTATTGTATATTATTGATTGAGATAGTCTTGAATGTTAAGGGTCTTGCAAAGTCGCTTACTCTTTTCAATGGAGTCTCCATCATCGTCGGATGCATTATCGGATCAGGCATTTTCGTCTCCCCAACTGGAGTGCAAGAAAGTGAGCTGCCTAAGACTTTAAAAATATGAGTTTGTCATTGGTACATCGATGAATCGATAAGTAAACCGCAGAAAAGATGCGTTTTAATGTATTAAGTAGCTTGTCTATTATAAGTTACAAATATGTGTACAATTTGCAGCAACACATATGTAGATTTTTCGTACCTACTTCACTGAACTAGACTTATGTTAGCCTGTAAGATCAATTACATATTACCTAATTTAATCCCTTCCCGATGCAAATGGGCTTATTCACACGAATCTTCATTCTGTTACGACTGCCTTTTCCGACTTCAATTAGTAGCCTCTCTGTGTAAACAAGTGTTTTATTTATGTCTGAAACTACGCGAGCTCGATATCTGTCGAGTGTGAGGAATATAATTCATAAAAAGTTGCTAAAATGTAAGGAAATTCGTGTGTGGTCAGCATCCATCTGCATCCAACTGTTTACGCTTTATAAAAAGTAAGACAAACAATTATTACTTTTTTATTTGATAATGTATGGTAATTCACAATGCGTTTAAGGTGAGTATCACAGCCGAACAAATGTTGATATCCTAATTGATGCTTGATGTGCAATATTTTTTTACTTTTATTTACTACAAAAAGTAAGATTTTTTTTAATTCAGAAGCTGGCTCAGTCGGTCTTTCACTCTTTGTATGGGTGAGCTGTGGAATCTTTGCGGCGATCGGAGCCTACTGTTATGCTGAACTCGGTACACTCATCAAGAAATCCGGAGGTATGGGTATTTAAGGAAGAATATCCGTATTTGTTCAAGATCGGAAAATGTAAATTTGATATCTTCACAATTCATTGCGCTTGGTTTGAGGTGACTACGCTTACATTATGGAAGCATTTGGTCCATTTCTCGCATTCGTGCGTCTTTGGATAGAGGCAATGGTTGTCAGGTATGATTACAATTGTTTGCCGCAAATCCCTAGGACAGAAAATTCCATTAATGCCAATTTCTCGTGGGCTGAAGAGTAATTCAAGCCCTGGTTTCTGATTCCCTGAAGATTCTCAAACAGAGAAACAGAACAATTGACCTCCGCCGAATTCACAATTTGAGATGTTCCGGAATGCTTGTTTGATGTTGAGGAAAATATTGTTCAGTTAATAAAAGCATCGCGTACTTTCGAAAAACAGAGCGCGTATGGTAAACGATCAAAAATAGATAAGTTAAAAAGTCGAGTAACACATTATTTTTATTGAATCGCTGAAAGGATTTCACCTTCACATTAATGTCCGGAAAAGGGGCAGGATTACCAGTTGAAGAGACGATTCAGGCCATGCACGGCAGCCATCGTTGCCATAACATTCGCCATCTACATGATGAGACCCTTCTATCCCGATTGCGATCCACCCCCAGGAATGGTCCAGCTTCTGGCTGCACTTCTGCTGCGTGAGTCCAAGCCATTTTTTCCGGTATATTAGAGGAAAATTCTGAAATTAGGAGTTTCTCATACTTGTTCATAATAAAACGCGGGTAAAAAAATATTTTGAAACGCCAAATCGAGAGGGATTTGACGTAGTATTTCGAGTGGTTCAAGTTCATCAGCTTCATTAGAGGATTAGGGAATAGTTAGCGAGTATTCGGATCCGATTATTCGGACTAATAGTTTGAAAAACTTTTTATCGATTGTTCCACCATTCCTTGTTAGGATGCAGAATTGTTGATGAAGTGCTGGACATTACTTCATCATTAAACGAGAGTGACGTGCGTATGCCTTTGTGAAAGGAAAGGGACTTGAATAGAGGCCCGTCCATGTGACAACGCTAAGCTACTCGTCGATCAACCGCACTAAGCCTCACGAGACTCTGAGTGCTCTATATGAAGGAAAGAGGAATTGAAGAAGGAGAGGGAAACGAAAATGTAGTAAGGAATGAATAGAAGGTCTCAAGTAGACCACATTAATGGGGAAGCCGGATAAACAGCTAAGAATGGGAACTGTGAGCAGAGCAGTATTGTATAATTTATGTTTTCAATCCAAGCTGAATAGGGGAACTGAACAACGATAAACATTTTTCGATATCATTTTGTAATGTGTATTATATCAAGTGAATTATCTCAGTGTTGCTCACGGCTATCAACAGTATGAGCGTGCGACTGGCCACTTTCATTCAAGATTTTTTCACTGTAGCTAAGGTAAGCTAAAAATAAAAAATATGTTGAGTTGAATACTTTATATTTTGGTTTCCTTGTGGTGTCTAGCCCAGTATCACTTTTTGCTTGAATAATTTATTATGATGGACTGTCAGGTTTTCGCGCTTGTTCTTATCATTGCGACTGGAGCTGTGTTGCTGTGCACTGGAGAACCTGTCTATAGAGAGTCCTTTGAGAATGTCTGGGAAGGAACCTCTAAGGTGAGGCCTTTGAAAGTAGTACTATCTCAATCAACGAGCTTTAACAGCAAAGATCGGAACAAATTCGAAAAATATCAACCAATCCATGGATAATGCATCCATTCAACTGCTTTCAGGATTTTAAAACTGCCTCACTCGCCTTTTACTCTGGTCTTTTCGCCTACCAGGGATGGAACTACCTCAACTTCATCGTCGAGGAACTCCAAAATCCCAAGAGGTGTGTGTTGCTGATAAATTATCTGACTTTCAAATGTTTAAGTATTTTTTCTCAAAATGCTCGACGAGATTAACAATATACGTGGACATTATGTTTGAATTAATTGGAAAACATTTAGAAATCTGCCTCTTGCCATTGCCATTTCGTGCACAGCAGTTACTGTGATTTACACGCTCACTAATATTGCTCTGTACACAGCGATTTCTCCGGACGAAATGCTTGCGAGTCCCGCGGTCGCCGTGGTTTGTTCCCATTCTATTTTAGTTAGTCTTATTTTCTCGATGGTTCAATGAAAGTGCAATGTGAGCTGTTGCATGAAAAGAGAAGAAGATCAAATGCATTCTCTCTGGTAACCTCTGCCGTTCAGTTGTTCGCAAACAAACTCTACGGTCCATTTGCCTTCGTAATGCCAATCTTCGTTGCCTGTTCAACCATCGGTTCTGCCAACGGAGTGATCTTCACCTCATCACGGTAAGATTGGTATCACAAGGAATGAGGGAGGGCATCAGCATTGCTAGTATGAACTTTTGCAAATCTAGATGAATGGAATTGATAAACTCTGATCAGTTCTTATTTTTTCGCTTATCTCCGACCTTGAATTGGAATTCAGCTGAATATAAAGAGCATAGCGATCCTACTTTCTCTTTGACTTGTAGCTCACTACGTATCCTTACATATTTATAATAGAAAATAAATAGCACACATGCAGCATTTAAAAAAACAATACTTGCATAGTCTTTTCTACGTGGGTGCTCGCGAAGGACACATGCCGATGGTGCTCACTATGATCAACAAGAATACGAGAACTCCGCTGACTGCCGTTGTCTTCACAGTACGTTTCGATTATTGACTCGAATATTTACCATGCGCAGGGATTTCTCTCGCTCTGCTATCTTCTCCTCTCTGATGACATCTTTAAGCTCATCAACTACATCCAGGTGATTAGTAAGGCTAAAATCACTATAACTAAAATCAATGCCATTTTTTCTCCATTTTTTCAGATTTCGTACTGGCTGGCCATCGGAATGGCGATAGCTGCATTGTTCTATCTGAGGAAAACAATGCCTGACGCCCCCCGTCCCATCAAGGTAGTCCTTCCCAACTCCAATTCTCTATCTTTGTGCAGAATCATTCCATTTTCCGGTGCATCTAATCTGGCCAATCATCTTCTTCATTGGTTGCTGTGCACTTGTAATCGTTCCGATTCTCGGATCACCGAAGGACACTGGTACTCAGAAGAGCAGCATCATAAATTGGCATTCTACTTTCTAGCTATCGGTCTCGCGATCATGCTCACTGGAGTGCCTGTATATGTTGTGTTCGTCGCTTGGAAAAACAAGCCAGCTTTCTTCGCAAAGGTTTCATTTGATATCTTTCTTCATTCTAGATCGCCTGAAACATATGAAAGCTCAACGAAATTTAAACTGAAAAACAAAAATTAAATTTAAACTTTTTAATATCAACTCAGGCATCCGATGCACTGACTCGACTCTGCCAGAAGCTCATGATGGTTGTAGACGATTCTAAGGAGGAATGAGAGTTTAGCTCTAGAACTTCCTTCCCGCTGTTTCAGTTTTTTTTCAAAATTAGTTCACTGACCAAATGTTGCGATATATTTAATACATTACAACATTGTAAATTGGTATTACACAATAAGAGTTGGTAGTTACATTCATCCAATCGATTTTGTTCACCCAATCGAAATTGTGTCCATCGTTTTGTATTTCTCGAACCTTTTGTACGATGGCTGGATTCTTGAGGATCAAATATTTGGACTGGAATAATTTTAGTTTAGTCGCAATTTGAAAAAAAATAATACCAGCTCAGTCGCGAATTGCACAATCCATCATGCAATATTATTATTATTTTTCAAATAATCTTTATTTGCTCTCCCATTCATACAGATTTGAAGGCTGGTAGAGTGCATAATTCCTTTCTTGTTCCGAGTCGACTCTCAATCTCATTCGGTGGGGTCAAGATATATACAGCATCTGCCCAATGAGCCCTGCTCACCGAATGACATAAGGTCACTCAGAACATTATATCAGTTCAATTTTTCTACTTATATCTTCTAATTTTTCTAACACTTCGTCTTCATATTTTATTCCTTATGCCCTCCCACAACAAAGCCAATTCATCCATCTTTTCTTCAGATTTTTGTATTGTGTTTTTCTCTTGATTTGTCTCGCTTATAAAACTCTCTTATCGTCTGGATTTATTTTTTCACACATTATCTATTCTCCAATGTGACAACCAAATATAATTTTTCTTGTAGAGAAGTCGATAAAGCGTGTTTGCGTTAAAAGTGTGTTACAAAATCGTTCGAAAAAACATGAAAAGAATGTAAATGGTCTTGTTTTTCAAAGTACTTGGCATTTTTTTTTACAAATTCCTCTCATTTGTTTACTCTACTAGGCATCGTTTTGAAAGTTCGAACCCATGAGGCTTTTCTATCAGACGCTACATTACCAACTTACAAAAGCAGCAAATTGATTTAAAAGTTAAAACCCCACAGAAATGAATGGCCACATTCATCTTTTCTCATCGCTAAATAACCACGCATTGAGAGGGGGTGAGAGTGAGAGACGATGCTATTGTTCTGATGTGTCGAGACAGGTTGAGAGGGAGCAAGGAGAGAGAAGTCAGAGATGGAGTGAATTTCACTGCTTCGAATCGCCCGAGGCAACGCCCTCTTTTGACTAGATCTAAGTATCGTGCGAGAATACTCGCACGCCTTCGCCTTTCTCCATTTAAAAGTACTACCCTCTCTGCACACTAATCGATAGTTGATCATGTCATCTGCACTCTCTATTCGATCTGTGATAATTATTGGTCAGTTATTTAATAATATCCCCAATGTATTTGCAAACAATTTCTACAGCGCTGTTTTCACCGCCTTGTATTTCAATTTGCCCGAATCACGCACTTCTTGGATGTGTCCTGCGATTGAAAGCTCAGCGAGTGCCATTCGAAAAAAATATGATGAATGTTGTTTTCAATATTGCCACTGAGGCGAAATTGTTAAGAACATGTAGGTAAGCTGTGATCTACAAAGTATTGTCAAGAGCCACATGCTAACAGGGTCTACTCAAACACGATGCCATGCTTTCGGGAAAAAATAATTGAGTGCGGAGATGATAAGTAAGTCCACAAGTTATTGCATATCATCGATGTGTAGCCGTTATACTTCAGTTTTTTTCATGAGCATATAAATCGTTTAAATACAGGCAGAAGAGGATGCTGGATGAAGTTGGCCGAATGCTGATGTTCATCTGTTCGCCTTTTTCACTTCAACGACAAAGGTTAGTTTTTACAAAGGTTTTTTAGTCGACAAAGTTAAAAGGTTGTAATCGTCGTAATCGTTGATCTCTTGCTTTCCTTTCATTGACGACGATCTGTTTTACCGTGTGCTATCTAGCCTCTCTGAACCCTTTCTATAAATTGCCCGCTTGAGCCATTGTGTGAGATGTGATCGATGAGGTATCAAAGAGTGGACGACCTGTTTCTTCAATAGGCGCATTTGTTTGTTTTTCAGTGGGGGTAGACACCAGATAATGAAGTTGTCATACGAGGAATTCACTTCTCTCCACCTCTCTCGCTTCTCCTACATACGCTCACGGACAATAGGTTGGGTCAGGTCAAATAGAGGTAATAGACCCTCGCTCGCTATGCTCAGTCTCCTTAAGGGAACTCATCTGTTCTCTTCCGCCCCTCCAAACTCGATTATCTGTCGTGTAAATATAGATGAGTCGGTAATAGACTATGAACGGTCACTTCGTGCGCAATCTTGCCAGAGAGACAAATATAGCCTTGTTCCACTGAGTGCTGATAGGATGATCTGTGTTAACCAGCTGCGAAAAGGAGAGCAGACAAAAAAAATATGATCCGCCTTGAGAAACAAAGAGAGTGGGAAAAACGTATGTAATATAGATCGACTAATCAATTTCCAGTATCACACTGTGGTAATTGTAACAAAATAATTTGAAGTTGACTTGTATTTAAGGCATCTTATCAAGCATCAACGATGCATCTCTGCTGTACTCAATCTACCTCCGACTACTGAATGTACTATTGAGGATTCAATGTACTCAAGGGATCTATCGCAATGCAGGTAACAGAAAAGAAAAGAAAATTGGTGTACAGAGTTCTAATGGGCAAATTAATTTTCGTTCTATCCGTTTAAACTCTCGGGTTTGGATCTTGCATCAACTTGAAAACGTTATGTTGTATTAACCCATTAGCGCGGCTGTTTGTACCTAAGCTTCTGAAAGAACATCTCTCAAAGTTTGGCTTTCACCGGGTATCACAGTCAGAGGATATCTGATGTCCGCGCGCAATGTGTGCACTTAAGAGAACTCCCTCAGGAGGTGAGAGAGATCCTCATTGACGTGTTCAGCGATCTTGAGCTAACACGTCGAATATTTAGGAGGGTAGGCAGATGGTGGAATCAGCCGTTAGGTGACTTTCCATGCGTTCTTGTTGGACAGGCAGAACGCGATGACAAAAAAAATAAGAGGGAGAAAATTGAAAATTGGAATAATATATATAAAGCATCAGGAGTTTTTTTCAGAACAAACTGTGCCGATCAGAGCTCAAACTTTCTGTGCACAATGCAAACATGGATGAGGCAAGTAGTAAAAAAAGAAGAGAGTGTCAAAGTTTTTATTCAGTGAACAGAATGTGTGCACAATGCAGTCTCTA
This sequence comes from Pristionchus japonicus, assembly GCA_900490845.1. Taxonomy (NCBI): domain Eukaryota; kingdom Metazoa; phylum Nematoda; class Chromadorea; order Rhabditida; family Neodiplogasteridae; genus Pristionchus; species Pristionchus japonicus. Next base: position 93,603 of record LS502436.1, on the reverse strand, counting down.
CAACAGAAGTGTGGGTTGGAAGCTTCAGGATTGTATGAACAGATGCAGGTTTGAACTAGTCACTGATAAATTGCAGAACTGCGGTTGAACTGATATAATCTGGAAGGTTTACTGAACCCCCCCCTTGGTTCCACACATCGCTGTCTGCTCCGGCAAAGGAGCATGAATGAGAGGGAGGCAATGCTGCTCTTTTGCTTCAACTTTCGGCTATGAGCGAAGTGGTTTTTCTTCTTCTTAGGAGATATATATGGCAAATGAAGGGAATCATTAATCACTAAACGTGAAATGATACAGAACATTAAGCTATGAATTACCAGGTCTCGAGATTCTGTATATACGGTAATTAGGCTTGCACTTAGGTTACAATTTAGTAATGGTAAAAAAATGCTGCAGCTCTGCTCGATAAAGTAGTAATGAGTTTCGTATTCAGGTCACCGTATTCGAGCCTCACTTTCCGATAATCTGTGATCGCGTTGCTCGTAAGTGAAATTTTTCTTTGAAAGTCTTGGAAGCCTCTCCAGAAATAATGGTTCTCTCAAATAGGGCAAGATGTAGTAAGTTACCTGGCGAAATAGTTTTCGTTTGTCAAATCTTTACCTCATCATCCTGTAAGGACCAACGCTGCCTCCACCAACATCCACAGAGAAGTCCGTACTATCGACTACAAAGGCGCGGACTTTATATCCGACCTCTTCTTCGTTGATTTCAGCAACAGTATCACCAGTGAAAACGCCGTCGTCGAACATTCGGACTGTGAATTAAGTCTTGCAAGGGTATTCCATATCAATTGTTTGCAGTCACTGAATCCAATCGCCTCTTCCACATCAAAGAGTGTTAACACGACCATCAAAACGAAAACAATGTCAATCGTACCTGAGAGCTCAACCATTATTGCCAACTCAATCATGAATGTCCTACAGGTTCGCGTAGTATTTCAAGAAAAGTATATACGTAAATGCTATTCAGAGACCGGCAAAGAATCAAACCATTTCTGACTTGTGGGAAGTCTATGCCGAAAAGAGTGACAAATATCGCAAAAAACTGAGCGAACTTTGGAAGAATGAGAAGTGTAAGTAATCGCATGATTCACTTTCTCACAGATATGAAATGAAATGGGTTCATCATAATTGCAAATCACTGAGAGCAGCATAAGTTGGTTCTGATTGCATTCTAAATCAATTTTATGAATCAATTTTTATTTTTTTATTCCGCGTCTAACTGCACACTTTTTGCACCTCAGCGATTGCTACCACTTCTCATCCTCAATCTTCTATCGAACAATCTGTGACATCGACATCGACTGCGCCTTCAACGACGTCTGCAATCAGCCCACGAACGATCAAGATGATCAATATTCTTCGGAGACTTCTGCCGGAGTACATGCCACAGCTAAGCAGTATTTTTGAGCATGTAAGAACAAATAAACATAGATATATGTGCTTTAAGACATCCATTATCATAGATAAAACATAGGTCCGAGATGGGAACGATATGATTATGCTCGCTGCAACGCCTTCTCTTCCCTCTACAACACTTGTTCCTTCAACGCCATACCTCGTAAAGAAGTCCTCATTCAAGCGACCTCCTTTCTCAGTACTAAGTTCCATCGAACCAGCCAATCCCTATGTGCCCGTCCTGGCAAGTGATTCAAAGCAGCCAAGAGTGGTGCACAGAATGGCACCACGCTCGGATACGCAGCTCGCTTCTTCTAACATCGACATCGCAGCAACTGACTCTGTCATAATCTTTTCCTCGACTACTCCTGCTACACTCCTCAGCAAATCGCCATCCTACACGCCCCAATTTCCCATGGCTAGTCTCGACCCCAACTTCAGTCCGAGAATGTTGCGTTTGCCCGATTCAATATTTTCGGCTGGGAAAATAAATTCTGGGCTTACATCGACTCAAGCCTCCTCTATGATGCCTTTATCCTCGAAGACCGACAGCGTTTCATCAAAAAACACAAACAACAAAAACTACCGTATATCCTATCTACCAACGGGTGGGACAACAACTATTGCATCTATCAATCTGTATCTTCCATCATCAGAAAGCATTCCTGAATTCATCAAGAGCCTTGCTATTATCCGTCCGATTCCTGCAAAAGAGGTACACAGCCTTTTCGATAATTAGCGAGAAATCCTTTTTAGGTGACGCCAAAGTTCCTCGACTTTCCAACTTCTGATAAAAATATTGTATTTGCAGCTACCGAGCAGAAAGATAGGTACGTTTTTCTTCTGATTCTCTAGCTTCAATCTAGCTTTTTTAGATTTACTTGCCTGTGTTTGATTGAGAAAAATATAATAATTTATTTAGCGTTACTCAAACTACTTTTCCACCTGAGACAGCGTCACACACCGTAATTCTGCCCCAAGTGAAAAATGAAGATAGAGGTATTTAGAATTATGAATGAATAAGAAATTGTTTTGTTATAGTTGCACGTCGTGCGGAGAGATGGAAGCCGTGGTATCTGGGAGGCTTGAAGAATTAAGAACTGAACGATGGAATTTACCATACAGGGTGTTCAAACAACTGTGTTTTAGTGTTTTTTCTGTATCTATCGTCTGGAATTACTTCATAATAATAATTTAAATTTAAAGATCACACTAGCTTCATATATGTGTTCGAAGTATTCGCGAAGATCTCATTATTATTTCATATTTATATACAATTATTGTTTGATGCAATTCAATGTGATGGGATGGGATTTACAATTAAATGTCTAGGTTTTTTTTAATTTGAGAGCTTAAATCTGAGAACAAAGTCGAATTATTATGAAGAATGTTAATAACACGCGGGATGTTTTCGAGAATGAGAAGAAAATGGGATTCTAAAATAAATTATATAATCGACCGAATCAAGACGCAAAGTGCATACATAGAAAAAAATGAAAACGAAACGAAGAGAAGGAGATTCTTACTTCTACATATGGACACACTGCTATCATCTCCGTATTTTAATAGTTCAATCGAGGCATTAAAGAATGAAAAACTGATCGGGGAGGTGAGATAAATCTTACTTTGATCATATCAAGTTGAGAGAATGAATTGGAAGCTAGGTTCACTAGGGAAAAGCAGCACTTCATTAATCTAGCCTTATCTCTAAAGAATTACTAGTTAGCAAAAAATGAGGGTAATATAAAGTATCAAATGGAACATCATTTTCATTCGCTTTACCGTGCCGAAAGTGTTTTCATCGGAGTAGAGAATGCCAAGCAGTATTGCATATAGGATGATCGTTCGTCCAGATATCGATTGCAGTTATAGATCACGATGACCCACCTGATGTTATCCAAATTATCGGTCATTTTTGATTTGCATAGATTTGAGTATATTAGGAATAGACTGCACACTAATCAGGCCTCTTCTTTTTTAAGGACTTGCCAAACTTGGGTACATTTCACAATTGGCAATTATGATCTTACCAACACTCGAGAACGAATGAGATGGCGTAGATGATGATCATTGCGTAAATGTGAACGAGTGTGCTCATATCTAGAGCTACCGTAGAGCGGTTTGGATGCTCCTGAACACATTCTTGTTATACACTGATGATGCATGTTAACATATGGCGTGATTCGAGGAGATGATAATGTTAAATGTCTTACTCTGAATGAAGCAGCGTTGAGCAGTCGATAGAAGATAGCAGAATCGGTGGAAAGTGCGACAATTCCACAGACGACGAGAAGGAAGAAACAAAGAATGGCGAGACACTAGATATCAGTGCAATTTAACAACACCAATTGATGCTTTTGAAATTATCGATAATATTTTTAAGTACATGTTTTACCTGATTACTGGCTAATATTTCTACAACTGAATGAACCGTACTCCTATCTTAACAGAAATGCATTTTACCTGCACGACTATGTGTGGAACGACAAGCATTGCTTTGTTACGAGTAATTCCAACGAAGAGAAGAATCACAGCAGCTGTGGCGATTCCTAGACCAACCATCTCGGCGACGAAGCAGGGAAAGACGTAGTCTGTCTGACAACATTACGTTTATGATCAATCACTGGGTAAATTGAGCTACAGATCCTTTATACTGGAGGCAATTTCATATTAAAGCCTTCCCACTACCCTTATAAACTACTTACTAAATTCTTGAAATTATATCTCTAACAACCTCATATTTCATGTGACTATCGTCCTTCATTCTCTCTACCATTGTTTTTGTATTTAACAGCCAACAAATGAGAATCAAGTTCTTTCGTATTCAAGCTCAATAATTCTCATTCATTAATATGATAAAGAGGAAATGAAACTGTTCGTCATGACTCTGGAAAAAAACGTATTGCGCTTATCTTGAACGTTTATAGCAAAATGTGTTTTTGAAAGTTTAAAAAATTTCACCTTGACGCCACTTTTAGCTTGAACTCGGTAGTCATGTTGGAAAAAAATAAATAGAGAGTGGATGAAGAAGAATAAGATCATCACTGCATGGACAACTGAAGTACTTTAAAATACAAATAGTAAAGAGGGACGCAGATCAACACAGAGGATTAAATCAGGACTAATATCAGCTTTATAGTTTTAGTTTAACAATTAATTCATATCCGAATATATATATATATATATATATATATATATATCCACAAATAGAAAGAATTAACTAACATCCAATGATCATTGCTCCGGTTTTTACGTGAAAGCAATTGCAGAGGCACCGATAATCGCCGGAGCTCTCGTCAAACTATAACAGGGGTATCGTTAATCAAAGCACTGAAACGTTCCCAACACTCAATTATGTCATGTGTGGCCACAGTCTGTGTTCTATTCATGATAGTTCGAATTTATGCGAGTTTTGCAGTTTTTTTTTGCGATCGCTTCTTCACTGGAGAATAATATCACTTTAGAAATAAGAAAATAAACACAAATTGAAATTGACTGAGAATTGCGTGAAAAGTAGTGAACAATGTTTACCGTGGTATTTGACAAACTTTCAAACTTCTGTATTTCCTTGATTTTCTTGATGTTGTCTGTGCAAGCAAGGTAAGTGCCATCATTCTCACTTGAATTGTGGTGGGTATCCGTTCTTCAGCATGTCCGTTACCGTTCCGATTCCCTCGAATAAGCACTGATCGGACGGAACGACCGTTCATCATCGTCTCTTCTAAATAATAGTCGGTTGAACTCTCGTAAATAGCTAGAAGCCACTCTTGAAAAGTTCCAGAAGCAGTAACGACACTTGAGCGAATATTAGATGAATTTTAGGGGATGATACGGACTTCTCGGAAAGAACAGTTGAAGGATAGAAATAAACATTCGTAATAGGCAAGCAAATGGAGTGAGGATGGTAGACAAGGTGAGAGGGACTCCAATGAGGAGAATAGGAATATCTAGGTGGTAGCAGTTATCGCAAAATGGAGTTACACACAAAATTGGAGAAGCCGAGGTATGAAGTCCGAAGTAGGAAGATATGTACATCCAGGTGGCATTAATATCATATTTACGTTTGAGTGCTTGATTTTTTAGAGCTGAGAAGGAATTCGACTACGCGGCTTGCTTTATCTTCAAACAATATGTTTAATATAAAATATATTAGATAGGATTTGAGTGCAAGAGTACAATCTACATCATAAAATTGATGGCGTCGAAGCAAGACGAGAAAGGAAAGAAAGAGAAAAGAGAAAAGTAAAAGGAAGGAGAAAGAAAGATGTCGAAGAAGCGAGAGAAATAGACGTCAGCATGCAAGCACATAAGAAAAATCCCGTGCTTTTCGAGCTGAAACGATGAGTGTTGAAGTTGTAACCGTTTCAAAAGCTCTAAGCATAACAGTTATCCGAAAAACGCTAACACCGAAAAAGAAGTAATTAATTATGTTGTCTCAATAAATCTGCAATAAAATGTTATCGAGCAAGACATACATAGGATTCGATTCGAAAGAGTTACTTTTCATATTTCTAAGCGCGTGTAAAGTGAAAGAAGATTATATTCATGTGGTCATAAAAAGATATTTATCTAGTGAAGAGTCGTGGAAAAAAAGAAAACGCCTGTGGAATAGCAAGTGGCGAGCTCCTAATATGCACAGTAGTTTCTCTCTTCTCTCTCACTCCCCAACTCACTCTTCCTCTCCACACGCACCCTCGGCTACACGATATTGATTGTAGTGGCTATTGAAGTGAAGGGGTGGGGGGGGGGTGAGAGAAGACTGGTGGTCAAGTGAGAGTAGGGAGGGGAGGGGTAGTGCGCGTGTCTCTCTCCCTCCTCTCCGAGTGAGGATAGCATGAGCAAACATCAGGCACCTCCTCCTTAGATAGTGTGATGGGTCAGAAATTAGAAGGAATTGGGAAAACATAGTGGAGTAAACAAACTACGACAAGAAAAATTCTGGAAGATTGGATTACTTTCACGTGAATTATGTATCAGTCTTGAAGTATGGGAGGTCTGCCGGGTAGGCTCCTATTGCCTGTTAGAAGGAAAAGAGAACTCGATAAACAAATCAGTCAGTCGCAAGCGCTTTCTTTGCCTTTCTTCGCTCCTTCGTTCTTCTCTCTGTTTCCTGATACCGAAAAAAATAGCTGAAAATAAGACGAACGGGAAAAACACCGAAAAAGCAAGCTGAGGGAGGAAGGAGAAAAGGGGCAATGGAGACACACTCCGAGGTTCTCCTGGGAATCATCCTGAGAGGAGGAAGAAGAAAAGAAGAAAGAAGCTGTCGAGTTGGTAAACGACTCAAGAGAATGTCATGGTGAACGAGAAAGTAATCGAAATACGCGATCTGACCGAAGAGACTCAAAGATCACAGATCGTTATTTACATTTAACGAGATTGAATAAATAATGCTACATCACTGAGAAATATCATTTAAAAATATCGTGTGGAATGTGGATGTCTTCTCTCTCAAGACGGACATGTAATTGTCGGGCCACTTCATCCTTTTCAAGTCCTCTTTTGCTCAATCAGCGTCGTGGCTCACAAAGGGGCTCCGAAATTGTCGCCTCTTTGTCGCTTTCTCTATCTCTCTATTTTTTCCTCCCTCGTTGATATATTTATTAGATTGCGCCGCAGCTTCGATCACAAAAAAGGAGATAGAAAAGGAGCTAAAGGATGAAAATCTGTTCCGCTGCATCGACAAGTGTGGCAGCTTTATCTCAGCCTACTATTAAACATGAAAAAATGAAATACAAAATGTAAAATGCCAGCTGCTTTGCCAGAACTCCGCAAAAATTAGGGAGTTCCGTCCCTTGCACGTGTAGCCCCTAAATAAACTTTCTGTATATTAATTTGTTTACATTGTATTTTTTTAGCTAGTGCTATATTCTGTTTGAATCATTAAAAATTATCTGCATCTGATTTTTGAGTTAATTATTTTCTTCCACTGAGTATGAAAGTGGAAAGGAAGGAAGGGAAAGAAAAGAGAAACGTTACTGCGTAACTCGATCTATTTCTACTTGAAAAGGACTCGCGATGTTTGAGTGCTACCAGAAGTTTCCGATAATTAAGAGGTGAATACCTTATGAGAACCGTTTGGCATACTGCAGATAAGTATTTATTTGTGTCTATTAGATGCCGGACTAATAGAAGCCTCGAAAGTTTTGCTTGACAAACCTAGCTATGTAAAAGTTTCGCTAATAGTTGAAATTTACAAACTCACATTGTAAATTGAAAGAATATATAACTAAAAGAAGGAAATCTAACTGTTCACGGAATAGATGTGGAATTTCGAAACTCTTTACGTTTTGTCGTAGAATCGACAACGATTTTTCTTAATTCATTCAAAGCATCAGCTTCTGACTTGAAAATAGAAAAGTGAACAACTGTAATTTAGCAAAAGATGATGAACGAGTTGCACCCGAAGCAATTGCAGTGTAAATGCCGTGAACAAATTTCGAAGTAGATTCGTACATGACCGGATGTTGAATAATAGAGAGATCTCAGTCGAAGGCAACAACTGCATGAACAAACATTGTGCTAGAAAAAACTAGTATATTCCAGATTCTGTGCAAAGGATAAAAACTCCTTGCTTGTATTTTTAAGCTCAATAAAATACAAACTTCACTGAATTATTCGTAATATTTTGAACACTTAGCCACTATTGGCTCAAATAGATCTGCTAACTTCATGACCTGTATCATAGCTAACTGGATATGTACATAATAACTGAAAACAGCGATGATTTTGACTGAGTTGAGTTTGGAATTCGAATTTCTGAATAGATAATTTCTCTTGGATGGAGCCTTCGGAGGAGGATGCCACTAAAATTAATTTTTTTGAATATCTTATCATATACATTCCTGGTCAACAGAATGAGGCTTTTTTTCATATATCTAGTGGAGTTTTTCATTTTCTGGAAGACAGATTCGACCGCGTAGGTTGAGGAGTGAGAGGGGAGAGGGGAGCCCGCGGCAGGCGCCTCCTGAGGAGTTCCGCAGGAAGCTAGTCCCTTTATCTACCTAGTTTTTTCTATGCTACGACCACTATCCTTGACTGCAGAAAAAATATCTCTAAAAGCTGCGATGGTAGCTCAGATTTTAGTGATGCAAGAGTCGAGCTCGAAAACTCAAAATAATTCTTGCGATGAGTGTTCATGATTCACAGTGTATGCTGGCACTATCCTCTCATGTGGCTTCGGGAACCGGGGAAGCTCTCCACTTGATCCTATTCTTAGGGCTATGGATTTCAAGGGGTTTTGTGAAAATTGTCTTATGCAGTGGGAAAGATGATGAAAAATAGCTTTTATACTGAAATGGATAATGTCGGAAGAGAGCAGGAGTTATGAAATCAGCAGAATTTCGAATTGTTCACATTGTTAAATGACGTACCTCAATAATTCGGTATTTTTTTCCGTCTTCTGTTGTAACGTTTGTGCACGCAAAATTTAAGCAAGCCGGTAATGATGAGGAATGAATTATGGATTCGAATTCAGCTAAAATAACACACAATTACGATTGCGCGTGCTGCATAACTTGATTTTTTGAAATTTACATATCACCACAGTACCTGGCACAAAGGAGAAATTAAGTCTCTGTTCTTTAGTCGATATTGAATATGCTGCCATGTCCAAACGCATTTCAGAGGGAGTCAACACTGTCAAATCTTCACTGAAGTCGTCAGATCGAATGTTCTTTTGCAATTGGGCTTCCTGAAAAAATTATTCCCATTTCTGATTCAATGAAATGCTTTATGATGTATGTCACGTTTATTATATTATTTAAGGCAATATTCTAAACATGATTTGGCATCGTTCACTCCCTCAACGTTCATATTTCGCGGAACATCTGGCTATAAATTTTATGTTTCGGTGGCTGCCCTTACACCCGCGGAAGATAATGTGAAAAAACCAGACTTCCTGTGCGAATAATTGATTATTATAAATGATAAGGCTTTGGATTCGGAGGTTGGATTAACAACCTTCATAGAAAAATCATATGTGCACAAATAGCAAATGTGCACAAATGGATAGTGTTGTTAAGAAATATGTGGTTTATGGATAAACTTGAAAAATTTAGGAATTTTAGACTAAGTTTTGGATGAAATTTATCATTTCTCCACAAAAAAACACGCGGTGTGAGAGGGGGGGGGGGCGAGAAGGCGAAGAGAGGGAGCGCGAGTACACGAGTGGTTCGCCCAATTTCGGCACTTTCGCTATGAAAAAAACTCATTCTACATATTTTTACGTAACTGAACGTTCATCTTAACCTTCGCCTTCGGAGCTCATTTTCTCCCAAACGTTGGACAATCTAACCTGTCTTCGCCTGTAGATTCTTTCCATCGATGATAAGAACAAATCAAGCTTGTACTTAGATACATTACGCTTTACATCCGAAACAATCTAAAGGTATGGGTTTAAATTATATCTGAATTTTTGTTCGAGAAAATATTTTGTGCACTGAGTAACAGATATACTTCTTGAAGAAGGTTTAGAATCTGTTTATTCATGTAAGTGGCTAGGGCGTTGATGGAACTCGGAACCGTCTGAAATGCTATTTCATTTAAAAAAATCGTTCTATAATCATATGATACTTCGTACCGTTCGTCTTATTGCATTCATCGTAAAAGTTGATCCGAACGTTGAGAGGGATAGCATGGACAGCGTCGATTTGATGTTGTGCAGTAACGGTTTCCGCTCATTTTTTGTCGGTCGTTCAAAACTGTTGCCAAGTTCCTGGCTGAGTCGCTGCCACAATGACTACAATTGATCTCTGAGTTTTATGAATGTTTGAATCTTTTCAAAATGCACCACCCACAAGTAGGGCCTACGTAGGTTCAATCAATCTCGCAACGCTGTCAAAAGTAGGCTCAACCTGTCCCTTGTAATCCCAATATCATGTCCCTTGTAATCCCAATAACCCGCGAAACGGAGGGACGGAGAGGAGGGAGAGTAGACAGGCGAGAGGAAGGTGGCGGAGCCTCTTTCGCGTGTGTCTTTCTCCCTCCCCTCGCCCTCTCGCCCCGCTCTCCCCGCGCTAAAAACACAGCTCGGGGGTCATCGCTAAAATTCCGAAAAAAAATCTAAAATTCATAAAATTCATGAAATATCAATTCTCACTTTTCACCGAGACAACCATCGTCTCGATGCAAGGTAAAGAAGGTGAGCCTTTGAATGCCATTATGCTGTCACAAATGGACAAAATATGTACTCAATCATGAGATCGTATCCGCAACATAGTCATTCTATATTGAAGTCTACTTGATATCTTACGCGAAAATAGTTTGCAGTCTTAACGGGATTACGTAGATATGAAGAAGAGATAATCGACGGATGTGGACGGTCGAATACCATCTCGACCTGTACAATTGTGAATGTAAGAGACAAAACACAGCCAATTGAGCAGTTATGAATTGAAGCTCTCACCAGCAGCCTCGATACGATGTCGACGCTCTCGTCTAACTTTCTCATTACAGCAAGCACGTCTGCTTCCGGATCGCATATCTGTAATATTGACACAATTATAAAAAACAAAAATGTTTGCTCTTGCCTTCTCAAGAGCATTCATGAAGAGCATAATCGTTCGAATTAGTGTGTTGGACTTCGACTCAGAGAGACAAAGAAGATCAAGTGAGGGCGTCAGCTTGCATCGGATGACGTCAACGAGGAAAGGAAGACCGGACTGACTCGAACAAACCCATGACTGAAACATTCATTGTGGATATTATCAAGTTTTCTATAATTGCTCCATACCTGCGATATTTCAGCCGGAGCTCCGCGATCAAGAGTTTTGAGTGAGTCAAGAAGACAATTAAGATCTTCCACGCACAACTGTTGAGACACGGGTTTCTTGCTGGATGAAGAATTTACGGTGAAGACGATGCTCCGTCCGTGCATAAGAAAGCAACTGAGTGATGGTTTTTTGGAAGTGAATTATCCGTGTGGTTCATAGTATTGTTAAGGCTTACGCTCGTCGCCATTAAATTCATATTTTCTACATTTTAATAATTATGGTTATCGAATACTCACCGATTACTCCCTATGAAAATCTGAAGCTGATCGCATATAGACTTCACGATCTCGCTCATTCGGTTAAGATTAAAGAAGGGAGACACCGTCATCCGGCAGTCAATTGTCCCTGTGAAAGATGTTAGCATGCGATTGATTTCATACACTTATGACCATCTGTTCGTTTCCTCATCCTACTGGAAACAACGTTCTTTTCACTAGGGAGAATGATTGTGTTGTATAGAACGCACGAACCGTGCAAAATATAATGTGCTCCTTCATGGTAGGAATCAATGAGTCGTGCTATCGCTTCATAGCCATCCTCGATAGAAGATAGATTTGAGTTCAACAATTCGAGTAGAGGCCCGAAGTGAATGCGTAGTTGAACTTTCAAGTAATTAATGAATGATCGATGTAGTGATGTTTCCCTGAGAATAGTAAAGTTTCCTATTTTGTGCATTTCACAGCTGATCACATGATATTTATGATATTTGTACCTACACCATCGAAGAAACGTGCAACAACATTGCCGGTAACTGACAGAAAGGGAGAATTATTGTGTTGTATAGAACGCAAAAATGTGCCCCTCCCTAGCATCTATTCTGACAATATGCTACTAAAATCCTGGTTTACGCTCTAAATGCATTTTGTGTGTTGGAAATTGATAGTTAATATATATTCATATATACAAAATATGAAAAAAACGAAAAAAGGCTCTTAAAGGTTAAACTCACTCAGAAGCAAACGAGATGAGGATTGTTCCACTATTCAAAGGATGGAATTTCACGTTGTTCCTTCCATGTGAGATTCGTTCGAATGGGTCACGTTGTTGCTCAGATGCCCGGTAAGTGGATATGAGAGGCATGAACAAGTGCCCTGAATGGTCTTTTGGTTTTGGAAGCTGATAGCCAACTTTCTGGCCCATATATTTAACGAGAGTGAATTAGTACACATTGAGAGCGCATATCAAACGAAGAGTAAGAAAAAACCAAATGAATCGACTCGAGGCTCATTCAAATTTACTCACCTATAGCTGGTAGCTCTTCAACGATTGATTTATGATTAGTGCGGAGAGAAGAAGAAGAAGACGATGAGTTTTCGGAATCAGTGTAGACTCCGGAAGAGGATGAGAAAGTGGCATCATCGTGATTTGTCCGACGGAAATACACCTCTTTCTCTAATCGCTCATGGACGTGTTCTTTGAAGACGTCATCACCGGAAGCGAGAAGAACTTCATTCTTTGCACTGACTAACAAGTAGCCGAACATTAACTGGAAATATTAGCTATCAATCACTTTATGCGAACGAAGAACAGTCGATGAACGTTATCGATCGAGAATATCAGAAAAAATAGATCAGTACATATCAAAGAACATTTCAGTGCGTGGAAGGAAAGGAGGGGAAGGGCCGATTGATACAATGTGAGTGAGTGCGCTCTTCTTATCGCTTCCTCTGGATTGGGAGGAGAGAGCGGAGTCGTTATCAATTTCGACTGAATGATTGAGAAGAAGAAAAATATGAGGAAATACCAAACACACACACAGTACACAAAACATATTTTCCTCGTGACTGAGAGAGGAATAGATCAGTAAGTGGCCAAATATTCGATAAGATGAAGGTAAGGGTATCAAGGATAAGATCAAAGTTAAATCACAGGAGTCGAAGATAGATTTTTTACATCCAAGATAACGGGTCCTTTTCTAACAAAAATAACACGGAGGTGCTCATTGTCATCTTCATGGAAATCTTCATTGATGTAGGAGCGATTGGCTGACACCTGGATGACCAACACATTCTGAAACTATGTAGTTTCTCATCTTACTTCCGTAGTTGAACTCTGTCCGGTGTCTGTCTCTTCGGAATCTACCGTACGAAGACGTTCTCCCATTCGTCTACCTTCCCTGAGAGCAGTATTTTCGTAAAGTGAGAAAGTCTTATTCTACTGACCTAACGTTTTTCATTAACTTTCCCTCAGCTCTAATCGCAGAAGCCAACATCGATATTTTTTTGCTCTGTTTGCTCGATGTAGTCAAGTCGACGAAGAATGGGTATTTGTTCACGAATTGCAACTGGAATGGTCTAAAGTGATTCCTGATGTCCTTGAAAATTTACTTTTTTCGCTTTTCAAACATGTTTCTCTGATGAGGAAATCCTCTGTTTCTCAGACGGAAATGCTTGAAGGTCGCATTGACTCTATACTCACCATGAACTGGCTGCACTTGAGTATGGTGTCCTTATCCTCTCTGAGTTTAAGTGCCTTGTCGATCTTGCACTGTTTGTAGCTCATCGGATCTTCACCTGATTCGAATTTATCGTTGTACTCCTCAGTTTTAGTTGAATGAAGTGGCACTGATCCAATAATTACAGGAACGTTCATCGACATGACATCAACTCCTGGAAATGTCTTCAGTTGAAACGAAGGAGTGCTTTCAGGAACTGAAGTTACGAAATATTTATCACATTTCCAGACGGTCTCTATAAATTAATTTCGAGCTTCTTGAATGAATTTTTGATCTTGGCATAAAAATGCTTCTGCTCACTTCACGATACTTCGCTGCTTAGAGACCCATACGTAGGGGCCACAACGCCCATAGCCGATGTCAAGCAATTGGCTCAAAAGTGTGTCCAAACTATCCCACAGGACCCCAATAACACCATGCTTTTTCCGGAAGTCTTTATCTTCCCTCTAAGATGAGGAGAGGAAGGGGCGGAGCCTATTTTGTCCATCCCTCAAGCTCAAAACGGGCAGAGGTTCCCCGTGTCGAGCTCAAAGCTCTCCGAAATGGCGAGCTTATATGGGAAGGGTGCGTTCTAGACACGCCGGGTGATAGATTCGAGAGGACCGAGAGGCGGAGGAGGACACATTGTGACACACACCCCTTCCCTTCCCAGGCCAGTAGAGAAGTTTCACTGCGTTTAGCGATAACCGGAACCAAATAAAATACGCGCGTTCTAAAATCTTTTAAAATGAAGCACAATTCGGGGAAACGTTTTTTCTTTGATTTTTCAGTTAAGATCGTGTGCGGCCTTCGGAAGTGCACTAATCACCTCTCTTCCCACTTTAACCTTCAAATTTGAGCTACTCAAATGTGTCCGATACAGCTCGCCAGTCTGTCGTCGATGAAGGACCATAGTAGCTGCTAGAAACGCTTTAGAGCTAACGATTCGGTTGCGAATTCGCTTTGTGCTTCCAGATACACGCTGCTTGGCCGCGCGCTTTGTCCACTAAAAAGGGGCGGAGCTTGCGGCACCTACCCATACGCATCCCTGGCAAGAGTGGGAAGGGATAAAGAGAGATCGGATGGGGAACCTACGTTTAAACATTCTATTTCCTCAAAGATTTATGGAACGCCTCGCGGGAGTGATAAGATATTGGCAGGGGGGGTGGCACGTTCTACGCAGCACTATTACTTCCAGCGCCACGAATAATACATTACAACACATTTTATAATTCTCAAGGCCCATCTTTAACCCCCAGAGAAGACTGTTTTTAGGACCCGTCTTCTACGACAGTGCCCTTTTATCTCTAAGAGAGTATGCAGCATGCATTTTGCTGAAATGGAGCTGATTCTCGTCGTCACTGAGGGAACCTCAATCATTCCCGTAAGTCGTTCAACCCGCGTGTTACATGTTTATATTATGAACATCAAAATTGGTAAGTTGTAAGTAGTCTGAATTAGGAAACTCATCTGAGCTTTTGACACGGAAAGCAAGAATATATGATATGATGATCAGCCGATTCGTATCACTCTCTGCTGTACTTTTCTCACTACTATGTGAGATTCGCGTGTGACTAAGCGACATTCGAGAACGTCGATTGGTGGGATGAGAGAGAGCCATCATCTCCACTTCGTTTGGTGTACTACAATGACTGTCGATAGGCGAAGTGGCATAAATGAGGCTAACCGTTACATGATCAGTACGTACATACCAGCACAATAAGAAATTGAACAACAATGCACAGCAATAATTCAACTACCTACCTAGGCGGAAGAGGCGGAATATGCAGCTTCCTATCAATTTTTATGTTTGCTCCTGCATCAACGAAAAGTGCTAAAAAGTCTTCGTAGATATCGACATTCTCAGTATTCCAGCTGATCTGAAATTACTTATGGAACCTTGCATCACTATGTTTACAAACTTTATGAAAAATTACTAAAAGGAATGATGGCAAACCTCGTCCTTGTTACCTTCCGCATTTCTCTTCGTCTCTCGAATTCTGAGATTCTGTCGTATCGTGACGCTGACTTTCTCGATGCGACGATCCGATCTATTCTCGATTCGGCCTGATACTTTTTATACACTCACATTTACACTAATAAGATGAGAGTGCCGATAGAATCCACCATATGAGGCCGTTTGCGTAAGGATCAACAAGTGTCTGGAACAGGTAAAAAGTTGAGAGGTCCCAAAAAGTGGCTCCAGGGGTTATTTTGGACCCTCTACGCGATGAGCAGCTTGATTTCGTCATATGTCCCCTTTTCGCTCCGGGGGCTCACCCCCTCTTTTTGGCCATGTGTATGTTTTTTCAAGTTTTTTCGCCGGGGAGTGGTCAAAATGGCTCAAAATCTGACATACCCGACCAGAATTTCGAGCTCTTTCCATCGAAAAAAAATTTTTTCAAAATTTTTGTACAGACAAAAAATAAAATTTTTCAACCTATAAAGTGGCGGCCTAATGCTTGTATACGTTTGATAGAGCATCTTCTCGCGATCTTTTTTCTATATGGGGTCAAGGATATTGGGCGACATTTTGATGTTTCCCATCGAATACGGAGATTTGACAAAAAATAAATCATTCTTAATGTCCTCGTTATGGTGCTCATTTTGTAGAGCTGATCGAGCTGATCAACTTTTGTTCACATCATATGCCCAAAAAACCTCTCCTTGCAATGTTACAGGTACTGAAAAAGTCATTAAAATGAGCCACTCGAAAACGGTAAGTTTGGTCGCCTGCAAGGAGAGGTTTTTTTTGCATATGATGTGAACAAAAGTTGATCAGCTCGATCAGCTCTACAAAATGAGCACCATAACGAGGACATTAAGAAAGTTTTATTTTTTGTCAAATCTCCGTATTCGATGGGAAGCATCAAAATGTCGCCCAATATCCTTGACCCCATTTGGAAAAAGATCGCGAGAAGATGCTCTATCAAACGTATACAAGCATTAGGCCGCCACTTTATAGGTTGAAAAATTTTATTTTTTGTCTGTACAAAAATTTTCAAAAAAAAATTTTTTTTTTCGATCGAAAGAGCTCGAAATTCTGGTCGGGTATGTCAGATTTTGAGCTATTTAGACCACTCCCCGGCGAAAAAACTTGAAAAAAAACATACACATGGCCAAAAAGAGGGGGGTGAGCCCCCGGAGCGAAAAGGGGACATATGACGAAATCAAGTTGCTCATCGCGTAGAGGGTCCAAAATAACCCCTGGAGCCACTTTTTGGGACCTCTCAACTTTTGCCTGTTCCAGACCCCGTTGAACATTTGTTGAATCTTACGCGAACGGCCTCATATTCTCGAGCTAACACTCACCGGAAATGCACAGAGATTCTCCGCAGACAAACGCAATTTTTTCAACATTTAGGTAGCAACGAATACTACCTCCTACACACGAACAGATACCGAATTTACTGAAAACCTCGTGAGCTTTCTATTGTATGTAAGGTTACCGGTGAGCGGATATTGGCACAGTCTCAAAGTACGCCTTGGAGCAGATGTTAAGATCTGTTTTTTCGACTATTGAAAAGCCATGAACTGCGATTGCGCGAGTAAGTCTCCTTCCTGGAATTTTTTTTTCCTGTTTATCGCCCGATAATACGCTTGCGTCTCCAGCTCTGTATAACTGCCAAGCAGTGTTTGTAGGTGAAAATACGGCATACCATTATGATAATCTAGTGAAGCTCTTGCAGTGTATAAAATTCTCGCGTGTTTACACTCGATCGAAGTCACTAGATTTCCCGGAAGTCGTTCCTGAAGAGAAGGATGGAGAGAGGAAGACGAGATTCGCAAATGCGAGGAGTTTCGCAGTATTCTCTTATTCTCGTCACTTCTGTTGGACACTTGGTTTGCCATACCTCGAAGTTCACGTAGGACACAGTCTCAGAGAAGCTGGTGTTTTTATCGATAAGAACTATCTCATTATTTAAATAGGCTATTTCATCTTTTCGAGCGGTTTCCAGAATTGTGGATGAATCTTCTCGCTAGAATATGATTCGCGATTATTGGCCTATATTTGGCCGTCATCATCACCAAATTTGCCTTGTGATGAAGTAATATTTATATTTAGCTCTCCTCTGTTTTCACCAGAGTCATGTATTCCTTTTTTCTTGCGCTTCACGCTAATATCAAAAATCGTAAAAGAGGACGAACGAATAAAAGATGTGAACAGTACTTTACTATTCTTGAGTAATCGTCCACTCCCACTTAGGGTCAAAATAACTTTGTTTGTTGACAGAATAGCACCTGGCTTTGAGGTGATTGCAATCTGAAATTAAATACCCTGAGAACTACAGGAACACTTGTCCATCCTTTGGGGGGGGCCTTCTTTCTTTCCCATTTTCTTCAGCAAAACATTGTAAATGTATGGATTATTTCATTTTTTCACATTCATTTTTCATGTTTTTTTCCGAAATAGGGTTATTCGAACCCTTCCAATAATTTGTTCTCCTGGATAAAATACAGCGTCAGGGTTCTTGAATTCAATGTTGAGGTCTTCGAGAAAATCCATAGATTCCTGATAGAAGGAGCCATTCAAGTATGTTTTGAAATCTTGAAGCATATCTATACAATCTGTATTAAAAACTTGCCTGCATTTCTGCTTCCACAATCCCTTGTGCTGTTCTGTTGCGACCAGCTCTCTGGGTACTCCAAATAGTACGAATTTGCTTCGTAAATCGACGTTGCTGCATGATTGTGTTCGTCAGATCCACATTCGGGAGAGCTCACAACTATACGATGAACAGAGGAATAGAGAGAGGTGGAGGAGGACTCGTAAGAAACCGCATTTATGCCAAAACAAGCAATCACAATGGGGTGTTTTGGAACGTGAGAGCATATATTTGGTGGTATGACGGTGAAAAGAGAGAAATATAATGAAAATTGCCCTTCATTGAGAAAAATAGAGAGAATGGCAATAGTGGGCTAGACCGATTATTTGGATATAGAAAGGGCGGAGCTCACCCTCTCTTTTTCTTTTCTTGAGAAGATTGTTCCACTCGCCGCGAATTATCCTTCTCTCTCGATGAGGTATCATTATAGTGCAGTATATTGACTTCCTGACACGAATAATAATCGCCGGATGCTCATTGTCCTCGTGAGAGTTTCATGCACTCGTTTCCTACCGTAGACAAGAGAGGCCAAATATCCGATGATTTTGTCTGATATGAGGGAGGCCAAGGTACCGTAAATATGCTTTCTCATTTCTTCAATTAAAAAATTCTATGTACATTCTTTTTACTCAATTGATTTACTGAGAATTTCACAAAAAAGTACGTTAGTTCGCAGATTAACTAGATTCATTCAATCGCATGTTTCCCCCCCCCGTGTAGGAAAAGGAGGGGCGAGACAGTTGAGAAGAAAAGAAGAGGAGGCAAATACTCGTGAGTCAGTGGTTCCCACCACGATATTCCTCTCCGCGCGCACTGTCTCACTTGTTTATGTCTTGACACAAAATTGCGCACTGCTACCATCATCCCTCTCTGAAATTTATCTGTGATATAACTTTACGCGTTTTAGGTGTACACTTTAGGCGATCCTGGACTTTGAGAGATCTTTTGATTTTTTGTCTCTTGCTCGTAACTGTTCATACCGTCAGTGATCTAACATTGTCTCACTCACGATGGTATCACGCAAATTGCTTGTGATAAACTGTATAGGCAGATGTAACATTTCAGGAGAAAGTAGTCCACGATTTACTAAAATTTTGCAAAACTTCAGCCACCCAATGGGAAAAGTCTAGAAATATTTGTTGCTCCATGCAACGACTTAACAATGACTTAAATATGTTCCTGTTTAATAAAATAATATGAATCCTTGACGCCGTACTCGATGTATTTTTGTGTGCGAAAATATTTATCACCGAATTTGATGTTCGGAGTTTGAACTGTTAACTTTATAGATTCAATGTGCTGATCCGCCCGTTTCATCCCCTCTTTCGCACTCGTCATTCGTGGATCCAGCAAATATGGAAAACAATTTTGATTTACGACGATTAACAATTAGCAACCAAAGTGAGACCATTTATTTTTGTTTATATTCAATCTTTCAAACGCAAGCACCTTTTAGAAGTACAAAATATGACTACCATTGGTGTGTTATTTGTTATTCCTGTACTTTTCTACAACGAAATATCGTATTTGTATATTCCATATTTCAACTTGCTTTATAATTGTCCCTCACTTATGTACGTAAGAATTCTCCTATGCTTGTCACGCCTACTGATATCTGGTAGTTCAGAGTATTTTGTAATAGTGTGTGCAGAGAATTGTTGAGGGTTAATATCAATTTATTCTAATTGCACTATTTTTCTCCTAGCCAGAATTGTGTAAGATAAGAGAATTGTGTACCGGGTGGCTCAGTGGTTGTGTGCAGGAATGAGATACGAAAGTCACGAGTATAGCCATGCGCATAGGTCGCTGATTACTCAGGACAGACTGAACGCTGAATTGGGTTGTGGGTGGCAGAGCCCGCCCTTGCGTGGAACGCCTAACACCTTTAATATCAATTTATTCTAATTGCACTATTTTTCTCCTAGCCAGAATTATGTAAGATAACGGTCAAAAACGAAGATTTGTTACATTTGGGCGGAGTTAGATTGCTGTCTCCTTCAAAACCCCTTCTCTCTCCAGAAGCTTATGATCACCCCTAACGACAAAACGCGGTAGCTGCTTTTCCGTTTTTGAATTTGGTCGCAGCTGGAAACGGGAGTATTTCGAATTGCGTTAAAACATTTCCTATGATCTAATTTAATAATGTTCAGACATGCAGAGTTCTAAAGACTCCGCATACTCGACGGAGGGACGATGGGTGCGCCTGAATGTCGGAGGACAGGTGATAATCACTGATATTATTCATGCTACTGTACTCCTCGACATTGTGTCTCAGATCTTTCAAACGACGCGGCAGACGCTGTGTCGAGAGGGCAACTCGTTTCTGGCTCGGTTATGCATCGAAGATTCGGATTTGAGTAGTGAGAAGGTGAACATTTACGTTATCATTCTTATCATTCTACTTGTGTTCTGGATCTATGTTATCTTTCTTGAACATAAGTTAATCGGGTCCGTTAACCGTTAACCGGTCCGTTAACCGTAATCGGGTCCGTAATCCAATTTTCCGTTTTCCTCGACCAGATGCTGTATAAGACCAGATTCCCCTCTCCCACAATACGGTTGAGTATTCTACAGGGTAAAAATATAGAGAAATTCGGTCCTCTTTTCCTTTGTCTCTTAAAGTTCCGTTGTCCCGAAAATGTCGGCATTCTCGTATCCTCATTGATATCGTCCTTTCGCGTCGCAACCAATGAGAGTGGGGGAAGAAGTGGAAATAACCCCATAATCTTGAATTCGTTGCCAGCGCACTGATCGATTTTGCTACATTAATCAAACAACTTACCGAATATTTTCTCACTTTGTTGAAAAAATTTAGCTCCAAGACAAAGCTATCACCAAATTCGCTTTCATTCTCCCACATTAAAAGTTATGAGAATCATTGATTTTCATTTTTACTCTTTTTTGGGTTTTACTCGAGTAATTCTGATGCTTCAGAAAATATGCCCCCAAAGAAGAACAGTTTTGAGGATCCTATAATTGATGGTCTAGCAGTTCTTATGAGATTGACAATAGGTGGAAAAAATGTGCGTCCTTTTTTAATCAAGGATTTTCCTCATTTCATTGTACAGCGGGTTGTAAGGAAAACTTCAAATGAATTTCTCGTATATATCACAAGTTTTCTGCAAGAGTGTAGGAATTCCTGTCGCCAGAAAATATTTCATGACCTCAAATATGTTAAAAGTTGGTTAGTAGGACCCACTGGGGACACCGTAAAATGCATACATTCATTAGGGTCAAATTTGCATAATATCGATTTTTGTAATCTCCAACTTCAAGTGACCATAAGTCGCAACACTTTCATCGCACGGCGAGTTCACATGTACCGTTGAATTAGCATTCGTGAACTCAACAAACTACTCAATAAGGCCACATGTCGGAAATATCGGCTTCGCGGAGCAAAACACAAAAAAAACTGATCTTACTCCTGCAAAATCTGGGATAACTCGAAAAAATATCGTTGAACCACTCCATACTATTGCTCCAAACGATTCTCCGTACCCGATTAACGGTGCCTATGCGAATAGTACGTTTGGATCTTTTTCCATATTCACTTCATCTTTTGCTTCTGATTTTTCTACTCAAATTAATCATGATAAGAAGCTGATGAATCTATGATATTAGTGAGAATCGCTCAGCTCCATATTCCGTGAATGGCAACTCGAAAAATATAGATGTATAAGCTGCTATGAGGATAAACCAGCTGTGCGCATGAATAAAACTTGAATTTCATTTCAGAATGTTGTTCGTTCATGTTGAAAAAATCGATTTTCACAAATGTTTTATCATATTTTAGGATGAGACGGGTGCATTTCTGATCGATCGAGATGCACAGTACTTCGCTCCAATTTTAAACTATCTCAGGCACGGAAAACTCGTATTTAACGACAGCCTCTCTCTCGAGGGTAAGGAGATTGTTATCAGATATGTACTAACAGTCTTTGTCCTCTTTCTCCTTTCTACTAAAGGATTCCAACCCTCAACCTTCTGCTTTCAAAACGAGCTCGTTAGCCACGCGACCATGAAATTTTTTAAAACACATTTCGATAAATTTTCTAAAATTGAGTTACCACTAATTTACAAGAGAACGGAATTTAAAATCGCGTTTGGAAATGAAAGTCAGTTCATGATAGTTATCACGATCGCGCCCTTTTTATTAAAATGTGCCCAAACTCTAAACATTGATCGTTTGAAGCTGAGAGTTTCGAGAAATTCTATTTTATCAAATCAGGATTACGGTAGGACACACGCACGGACACAGGTTTTTCGCTGCTTTCTCTAGATTTTACCAACATAACCTTATATTTGTATGCTAGTTTTTTTGCTCCACACTCGATCGACGAACTTTTGAGCTATAGAATGGTAAGGTTGGCCATCGTGGGAGAAAGTTGGATTACGGTAGCACAAAAGGTTTTTGGGTGTTTTCTCGAAAATTCGCCTACAGACATATTATTTTTTATACGCTTAATCGTATTTTGCCCTGATTGCGCGAAAATTACGAAAAAAAATAAACGCCGAAAAATATCGGTAAAGGGTTTTCTTTTCGATTTTAGTAAATGCTTAAACTTATTTTAATTGCATGTACACCTGTCTGCTCTCGTTTCTCCCAAAGAGTCAGCTTAGTTTGGGCTGATCATTTGCCAACCATAGTCCTAACCACTTGCCAACTGTTGGCATGCCAATCTCTTATTCGTCTGAGAAGGACGATTTTTTTATCTTCGCGCGCGCATCGCCACCACACACGCGTGTCTCAAAACCACCACGTCATCAATCATGGGCCCAGACCCTCTCATGTCATGGTAGTGGGGTGGGCTGGATATTTGTGCTAAGGAAATGTCCGCGGGATGCTGATTTTCACCAAGACAGTCTCTTAACAAACGGCTTCATATTCATGACACATTTCAGGAGTCCTCGAAGAGGCCGACTTTTACAATCTTCCCAGTCTCTCTAATATCTGCGCTGAGCGCATTCTCGAGAGAGATGCGCAGAAGAAATCAACGGTGAGAACCATCGAAATTTCAAAGAGTGCCTCATTCGTAAGTCTTTTCTCTTTTAATTTTGAATGGCTTTGCCCTCGCGCCTAATTTTGCCAATTTTCTGGAGAGTGGTCGTATCAACCTGAAACTTTCTTTCTGGGTAGCCCTTGGACTAACGTATATGAAGCCGTTTGCATGAGGTTCAACCAGAACAGGTAAAAATACGAGATGCCTGCGAGATGTCATTTTTGACCCTCTGCCCGAAAATATTAGGTTGGTGCATAAGTTTCTGAGGCTTTATTATATTCTCGTATCTGTTCATTGGCTTCAGCTGTCAAGGAATCTTCAATAGCATAAATTACGGGGAGGTGTGACCAACATAACCCTATTTTGAAATTTGGACACAAGCGCATAGAATAGGAGAGACAATGTATTGCGTGGATAGAGGTGTGACGAGAAGAAAAAAAATCTAATTTTCCGATCTATGTTCAAGGCTTTGCAAACTAGGCATCGTCAGAAGTAGCCCGTCAAATCAGCAATCTATATAAGTTCCCTTGTTCGAATGAGCGTTTAAGTTTCAAGTTTTGAGACGAGTGAGAAGCGGGGAGTCGCATAAAGAGACATAATTGTAGAGAAATTTTCGAAGAATAACTTTCGAAGAATAACTTCTTTTTTTTTAAATCGCAACTTTCGAAGTAAGAATCGCATCACTTTGAAACGGGTATGGCTAAGTGATCAAGCAAGGTGCTTCACTTTTCATTATCAAAAAGATCTCTAACAAGGGAACCGCATAACCTTGTTATGAAATTGGGCTATGTGGTATATACCATTCGAAAGAGCATCAAGAGGGGATCCTATTCACGTTTTCAAATCCTGCTACTGCGACCTGTGGTGGAAGTTACGGTACTTTTCGTTTAACACAGGGATTTACCAGACCCGCCCCTCAAGCAGATAGCTACTCTTTTGCTCTCCACCC
>LS502436.1:17180-58744 GCA_900490845.1 Pristionchus japonicus | reverse complement strand
CGGCTGAGAAGATATGAAAATCGATTTTTCGAACTTCGCGCGCACTTGGCGAGCCGCGTTAGGAGTACGAGGGGCCAAATTGGTCAGTTCTGTAAACAATGTCCCAACACCTTCCTGTGGTGGTAGTATGGAAGCCTGAATCGAATATCCTGGAAGGATGTCCGGAAAAGAGACGAAATGGTAATTTTTTACGGAGACAGTCTCTTAAACAAATTACAGCAAGCAATACACATATTGCTTTTTTATCCAGTTTCTTTCCTTTGCAACCAGTTTTCGAATAAGTTTCAACCTTGGCCGCTTCCGCAACTGTCTGCTTCCCCAAAGGTATAGAATCGATAGGTGGTGGCGCGATCTCTCCTGAAAAACAATTGATCGGTTCCAAGGAACTTAGTGTCCTGAAATTTTCTCTGATTTCACACTAGAAGCCACGGACGGTATTTTTGCATATGTGAGCAATTCAGTTCGTGGTTTTTGTTGCTGGCTTGTCTTATTCCCCTTTGAAATCTCGTTCACGTTTTGCAAATATCGGTTTTTGTGATGGACTTTACTTCTTTTTGCATTTTATATCCGCTCTGTGCAATCTGAAAAAAAACAATGCTAATGGGGATGATCGTATTGGCTATTCAAATGGGGTTATCTATTCATGACAAGTACGAACTGTGGCTCGTGTCAAAAAAATAGGCCAATCGGCCTACTACCGGCTGAGAACGAGCACCCTGAAAACTGGAAAAAAGGAGGATTTCAGAACAGGAGAGGCATGCCTCTCTACCCTCTGGCCGATCTCTCTCTCTCTCCTCTCGCTCGCCTCTCCCCTCTTGCTTCCGATCTCTCCCCTCTTCCTCTCTCTAACGCGCCAGCGGGTATGCTTCGCACGCTTCCTGTGAGGGGCGCCCAAAAAGTTAAAAAAAAAAAACGAAAAATAACCAAAAAAAACATGGTTTGAGATACTCGGCCTTTTTGCGCTGTGCCTGACCCACCCGGATTTGCTCGACCTTGCATACCACGAACGGCCTCATGTCGACAAACGAGCGTGCGCTTATGTTACCGTATAAATATCCTTCACTCTTCCCTTCCTGCGATTTCCTCTATCACTCAAACCGATTTCATCGCGACCCACAAGCGCCCGTACTACCTTGCTCTAAAGATATGACCGATGAATTTTGAGGAATTAGTAACTAATATTTCTCTGCACAGCATCCCCCTTTCATCATTGGTTCAAATCAACGACGGTTTTCAAACAATGACTCTGCTGAAAGATGTGACATCTATAAGTTGAGGACATCTTTACGTATTCGTTCTAATTCAGACACATACGGAACATTCGGTGGTTGTCATTTTTTTCATCTTTCCGTGGGTTCACGGTGGGTTCGGCCATCTATACAGATTTTGCATTCAGAGAATAAAATAAATCGAAGATAATGCTTACCGTTATCATTCAGTTGTGATCGGGACTTGTTGATAATATTTCTCGAAGATCGGAGTGAATTTCCAGGGTATTTCGGGAGAGCTTTAGGCTGGAGGAAGGTGTGGATATCTAAGATTTATCTGATTGATTTGACCAAAATAAACCATAATAAAACAAAACAAAAACTATTTTTCAAGCCTACCCGAAGGTGCCATAGAATTATCCTTCTCTTCAGATCTTAATAAAACTTGTCTCTGTACTGAAAGATCTCGCAACTTCCGTTGTCCTTCCCTCACGGAAGCGTATTCTTCAAGCTGTTCGCTTAAAACGATAACACAATTAAAAGACTTCTGGCCATTTAAACCCTAATTTTTTTTAAAATATTTTTATATTATAATATTTTTCGAAAAATAGGGCATAACCACTAAAATATTTTATTCCTGCGCTTCATTTTTGCAAAAGCACTTTTATGTCCTGTGAGGTGCTTTAGTGTCTAAGTTAATGGATTCTGAGTATTAGTTGGGAATTCTTCATAGAAAATAGGAAATAGTGGGCTCACTTAGGCGTCTTGTAATCCCTCCATTGCTGACCTTCCCGACAACCGAAGAAGATATACGAGAGGCAGAATATCAGCAGGATGCAGAGAACGGCAATGAAGGGGAAAACGAGTACCGATTCAAAGAAGGAATAACCACCCTCGAGTATTGAAGCCGTTTTCTTGCTAGCCATCTTCATCTGCAAAATTAGTTTAGTAACATGAGCGAAGAAATGTTTTCTTTGCAATCTCGATACACAATCTTTTCTTATATGCATTTTTTTCTTATTCCATTCCGTCATCCGCCAATTTGTTAGCTAATATCTCCAATGATTTTTTTTTTAATTGTATGTGTTTACGAAAATGAACACGTAAAATTTGGTCAAATAAAATCACACTTACATCCTCAGGGGCAATTCCTAGATCGACAGCCTTTTGATTCTTGAACTCCTTCTCTGTGTTCTCGTCAGCTAGATCGCGAATGAGCGTGATTTTTTTCTACAATTGAGTGGTATCGAAAGAGCAACAACAAAATGCACGTCGACCGACAGATCTTTACAATTGCACAACATTCGAAAGATTTACCATATTCGTCTTGCACCAATCGATGTCAAATAAAGGAGAGAAGTGTTTGTCGATGTTTCCCATATCCCTCTTGTTGCAGTTCCTTTTATCAATTTTAAAACTCTCAACCAAATTGTGAACATTCGGGTAGAATCGCTTCTGAGTTCCGATCGATACGAATACTCTGAATGCAACGAAAGCATAAATGAAAGAAAAAGAGCATAATAAATGGGAACTTGTGGAGTTCCCCGGAAGAATGGATATGTTTCACTCATACTATAAATTAGATGCCTAACGCAGGGTTGGTGGTGATGGTGGATGGTGGGTAGACACTCTTCCGTTGAACTCCACAAGTACCAACAAATGTATGGAATTTGATGTTCATATGTTGCTTTATTTAATCTCTCGTATTGGATAGACAGAATAAAAGCTAACCCAATTTTTTGATTGAGTTGATTCTTCGACAATCGCACATTTTTATTGATGTCGTAGGCAGGTTTCAAGTTGTGAATATAAGGATTGACGTTTTTACCCCTGAAATGTTAATCGAACGAAAATATATAAAGAATTGCATTACTTGAAAGTTTCTTTTGCTGCGATCTCCAATCTGCCAATCATCCCACTTCTATCTGAGATCAAATCCTCCACATCGTGATTCTTGACGAAGATCTCCAGCGATTCTTGTGTCGAACGTGTGAATCTCGCTTAAGAGACTGCCACCGTTAACATTCATCACGTCGACTTTATTTCTGGGCAGTTCTTGGACTGATGTTTTTGCAAAAAAGTTTAGTGAATCGGAAAAAATCACCCAAAGACTTTACAGGGAGACGTTTTTCGGCCACAAGGTGTGAACAAAAGTTGATCAGCTCGACTAGCTCTACGAAATGAGCACCATAACGAGGGTATACAGGTACATTCATTTTCGGTTATTCACTAAAATCGATGTAAAATTGTTCTTGCATGGATGACACCCATGTTTATATAGCTCAAAATGACCGGGGGAACATGCTAAATCATCTCTGAAAATTTAGGCCTGGCATGAGCATTCTGTCAAAAATCTTTTTTTCTGTGCATACACAATTTTTCAAAAAATACAATTTTATTTTTAACTAGCCGAGCTCTGCTCGCTATGGGCAAGCCTGCTTAGGTTGAACTATTTCAAGATTTCTGTGTGATTTATTCTTCTAGCCAGGGAGGTGGTTGAAGGCATTCTGTATGGGAGGTGGTTGAAAGCATTCTTTATGGGAGGTGGTAGAAGGCAAATGGTCTCGTGCTCGAAGGGATCCGAACCACCGACTTTCTGCTCGCTGAACAGCCCTCTTACCACCTGCGCCACGAATTACACGTCAAAATGAACTTCCGGCAATCCCTGGTCGTCGCCTAATGTTGGCAAATGGTTTGGCGCAAGAGGAGATCCAAACCCCCGACTTTCAGCTCGCTAGGCAACTCCCTTACCACCTGCGCCACGAATTACGCATCAAAGATCACTTTCCGACAATCCCTGGTCGTCGCCTAATGTTGGCAAATGGTTTGGCGCTCGAGGGGATCCGAACCACCGACTTTCTGCTCGCTAGACAACTCCCTTACCACCTGCGCTACGAATTACGCATCAAAGATCACTTTCCGACAATCCCTGGTCATCGCCTAATGTTGGCAAATGGTTTGGTGCTCGAGGGATCCGAACCACCGACTTTCTGCTCGCTAGATAACTCCCTTACCACCTGCGCCACGAATTATACCTTACATACAACATTACAACAATCCCCGACCGCTCCCCAACCCTTTTGCACCAAGCGAAAATTCCGGCAAAAGACTTGTCCTTGTCGGGATCGAACCTGAGAGCGTCTACGCGGCCAAACCCTTGTGTGTTAGCGCGCAAGTTGATCTTTGATCTCTTCAACGTGGTCGGATCGAAAAAGTGTCAACATGAAAAATGTCCGCCATGGTCGATTACATAAGTGGTTTATATTTGCCAAATTTGGCACCGCGGTCTTCCCCTTCTCCCAGGGCGATAAAAGTGAGCGGTCAATTTGACGTCAGACGTTTTCTTATGTAGAAGGAACTAGCCGAGCGCCGCTCGCTACGGGCAAGCCAAGGTCGGAGTTTACTTTCTAACAATTTTCGCGATTTTTCTGCATTTTTCTAGCCAAAATGGGGTTATTTCGAGGGATATTGAGTTTGTGTGCTAGGAGCGCCGGGTTTCACTCTTTCAGATCCCGGGGGTACGGTTGGAAAGCCCAGGACCACGTAAGGCATCGTTATTCATCGATAAGAGGTCGGCAAAAGAAGTGTTCCTCGGGCGGGATTCGAACCAACGACCTTTTGCGTGCTAGGCCGACGCCTAACCGAATGAGCCATATTATTATGCATTATTAATCTTAAGTTATCAATTCCCTGAAAGTTCCCCGTCGAATTCTGATAAACCCGAGGTGTTTTCGACAATTTTGAGCAAAATTGTATCTGCGTGCTAGGTGCGCCGGGTTGTAGTATATTGCATGAAACTCCGCCCCCCAAGCACCCACAGTCATCCCTGAACATCACTGAACCACGGCAAAAATGTTTTCTCCGGGCGGGATTCGAACCCGCTACTTTCGGTTCCCAAGTCGCGACTTTACCCGACTGCGCCACGATTAAAACGCATTTACATAATCAACGAACCCCAGAAATGAACGCACAACATATGGTGCCTACAAGGTCCCATAGGCCATTGGTCATGAAAAGGCCGAAATCAGAAGTTATTCCAGCTCAAACAGACCAAACACTCGAAAAATCACCCAAAAATCAGCCATAGTCCCTCCGTAGAAAAATTCGTTCTCAGCCGGTTTTTGACCTACTGACTTCTACCCGGCTCAGATCGATAGCCCAGCGTTTTCTGCATAAGGCGGAATTCACCATTAGTATTTGCCATGTCGTCTTCCATATTCCCCACGCGCCTAAACCCCGATTCGGACCGATTTCACTCTCAAAAAACGCTCGTTTTGAAAAAAAGTTCACGAAAAACCCCTTCAAAGTGGTTTTCATGCGCGGCAATAGAGTTTAGGTAAATCATACCCGGTTTTGACCTAAATCCGCAACTCCCAGACCGCTCCGATGCGTACTTTTTTAGTTATAGGAAAGGTGTCATAAAAATTTACTTAAAGTTGATCTTTGATCTCTTCAAAGTGGTCCGACCAAAAAGTGGTCAACATGAAAAATGTGCACAATGGTCGATTACATACGGCCTATATATTTGCCAAACATTCCCAAACACCCTCAGCATTTCCCACGCGAATATGAGCGAAAAATACGCAAATTGAGCATAAAAGTTGATCTTTGATCTCTTGAAAGTGGTCGGATCGAAAAGTGGTCAACATGAAAAATGTAGCCCGGGGTCGATTACATACCACCCTTATATTTGCCAAATCTTCCCATGCACCCCCCGCATTTCCCACGCGAATGCCTATCGGCCACATGCGTTTTTTTATGTATAGCGAACTAGCCGAGCGCCGCTCGCTACGGGCAAGCCATTGGGTTATTTTATTTTCTGTGAATTTTTCTGATTTTTTTGAATGTTTCTAGCCGAAAAACGGGCCATTTTGAGCCAAGTTGAGTTTGCGTGCTAGGAGCGCCGGGTTTGAGGGTTACGGTACTCGGGGGTTACGGTAGGATGCTTCTGAGCCACTTTGCATATCATTCTTCAACGATTCAAACTCGGCAAAACAAGGTTTCCACTGGCGGGACTCGAACCACCGACCTTTTGCGCGCTAGACGGTCCCCTAACCTACTGAGCCATAATAAAATATATTCATATATTGAAATGATCGATTCCATCAACGTTCCCCGTTGAAATCTGAACAATCCGATCTTTTTCCAGCCCGAAAACACGCATTTTCAACCCTCAAATAGAGCAAAAGGGCTAATTCCATTGCTCGCTTGAAACTCATCGGGGGCGGTCGTTCTTTCCCGGTCTGACCTTGTTTTGACCTCCTCTACAACTTTGCTGGCAACGGCGAACCTCCATCTCTCCAAAGAATCCCGCCAGCCCTCGATTTCGAGCGCCGTATTTGAGGTGTCGCTCGTCCCTCCGCCACCCATAGTCATTCGCGCCGATTGCTGCCGTGAAGAGCGTTTTTGAGCTACCGTCCCCATCTTCTGATACAATCCCCATCTGATCATGCTCTACATTTCTTATGACGGAAGCTAAGCGATAGGACCAAAGGGGAATTAGCCTCCTCTCGATTTGTGCCGATTTGGACCGAAAATCGCGAAATTCCGTACAAAAAGTGACGTAAGTCAGCGAATTCGGTATGAAATGGTCCAAATTTTTGCCACGTCACTCCTACAGTACCCCTACGCAATTGCCGCACCGACAAAAATGTTCACCACCCCCCTGCCCCCGGCGGGGGTCGAACCAACGACCATCGGATTGCAAGCTCCCTCCTAGCGTGGCCGAGTGGGTAGTGAAAAACGCGCAAAGTGATCTTTGATCTCTTCAACGTGGTCGGATCGAAAAAGTGTCTACATGAAAAATGTGCGCCATGGTCGATTACATAAGGGGTTTATATTAGCCAAATCTTGCCATCCCGTCTTCCGCATCTCCCAGGACGAAAACAGTGAGCGGTCAATTTGCAATCATACGCATTCTTATGTAGAAGGAACTAGCCGAGCGCCGCTCGCTACGGGCAAGCCAAGGTCGGAGTTATCTTTCTAGCATTTTTCCCGATTTTTCTGCATTTTTCTAGCCAAAATGGGGGTATTTCTAGGGATATTGAGTTTTCGTGCTTGGTGCGCCAGGTTTCACTGTTACAGTAGTCGTGGTTACGGTAAGATAGCCCAGGACCACTTTGGGGATGATTCTTCATCGATTCGAAGTCGGCAAAACAAGTTTTCCTCGGACGGGATTCGAACCAATGACCAATTGCGTGCTAGACCGACCCCTAACCGACTGAGCCATATTATTATGCATTATCAATCTTGAGTTATCAATTCCCTGAACGTTGCCCGTTGAAACCTGACCACTCCGGACTGTTTCCAAGTCATTTTGGTTCGAATGGTTTCTGCGTGCTAGGTGCGCCGGGTTGTAGTATACTTCACCAAAGATCGCCCCCGAGCACCCACAGTCACCCCCGAACATCACTACACCATGGCAAAAATGTTTGCTCCGGGTGGGATTCGAACCCGTGACTTTCGGTTCCCAAGTCGCGACTTTACCCGACTGCGCCACGATTAAAACGCATTTGCATAATGAACGGAGACCAGAAATGATCGCAGAACATATGGTGCCTACAAGGCCCCGTAGGCCATTGGTCATGAAAAGGTCGAAATGAGAAGTTATTTCAACTCAAACATGCCAAACTCTACTGAAAAGCACACAAAAATCACTCATAGTGCCTCCGTAGAAAAATTCGTTCTCAGCCGGTTTTTGACCTACCGACTTCTACCCGGTTCAGATCGATAGCCCAGCGTTGTCTGCATATGGTGGAATTCACTTTTAGTATTTGCCAAGACTTCTTCCATATTTGCCACGCGCCTAAACCCCGATTCGGACCGATTTCTCTCTCAAAAAAATGCTCGTTTGAAAAAAATCTTCAAGAAAAACCCCTTCAAAGTGGTTTTTATGCGCGGCAATAGAGTTTTGGTAAATCATACCCGGTTTTGACCTAAATCCGCAACTCCCAGACCGCTCCGATGCGTACTTTTTTAGTTATAAGAGAGGTGTCAGAAAAATGCACCTAAAAGTTGATCTTTGATCTCTTGAAAGTGGTCGGATCAAAAAGTGGTCAACATGAAAAATGTAGCCCGTGGTCGATTGCATACGACCTATATATTTGCCAAATCTTTTCCCAAACCCCCAGCATTTGGCCCGCGCTCGTAAATCTGGCATCACACGTTCTTTTATGTATAGCGAACTAGCCGAGCGACGCTCGCTACGGGCAAGCCAAGGTCGGAGTTTATTTTCTAGCAATTTTCGCGAATTTTCATCATTTTTCTAGCCAAATTGGGAGTATTTTGAGGGATATTGAGTTTGTGTGCTAGGAGCGCCGGGTTCCACTTTTACAGATCCCGGGGGTACGGTAGGATAGCCCAGGACCACTTTGGGTATCATTCTTCATCGATAGGAAGTCGACAAAAGAAGGTTTCCTCGAGCGGGACTCGAACCAACGACCTATTGCATGCTAGACCGACCCCAAACCGACTGAGCCATAATATTATGCTGTATTGATCTTGAGTTACCATTTCCCTCAAAGTTCCCCGTCGAAATCTGATGAACCCGAGGTGTTTTCGACCATTTTGAAAAAAAATCGTATCTGCGTGCTAGGTGCGCCGGGTTGTAGTATACTTCACCAAACTTCGCTCCCGAGCACCCACAGTCACCCCAAACATCGCTACACCACGGCAAAAAGGTTTGCTCCGGGCGGGATTTGAACCCGCAACTTTTGGTTCCCAAGTCGCGACTTTACCCGACTGCGCCACGATTAAAACGCATTTCCATTAACAACGGAGACCAGAAATGAACGCACAACATATGGTGCCTACAAGGCCCCGTAGGCCGTTGGCCATGAAAAGGTCGAAATGAGAAGTTATTTCATCTCAAACAGACCAAGCACTCGAAAAATGCACTCAAAATCAGCCCTTAGTCCCTCAG
Organism: Pristionchus japonicus; assembly: GCA_900490845.1. Classification (NCBI taxonomy): domain Eukaryota; kingdom Metazoa; phylum Nematoda; class Chromadorea; order Rhabditida; family Neodiplogasteridae; genus Pristionchus; species Pristionchus japonicus. The sequence continues at coordinate 49,615 of LS502436.1, read as the reverse complement.
TAGAAAAATTCGTTCTCAGCCGGTTTTCGACCTACTGACTTCTACCCGGTTCAGATCGATAGCCCAGCGTTTTCTGCATATGGGGGAATTCACTTTTAGTATTTGCCACGTCGTCTTTCATATTTGCCACACGCCTGAACCCCAATTCGGATCGATTTCTCTCTCAAAAAACGCTCGTTTGAAAAAAATCTTCACGAAAAACCCCTTCAAAGTGGTTTTCATGCGCGGCAATAGAGTTTAGGTAAATCATACCCGGTTTTGACCTAAATCCGCAACTCCCAGACCGCTCCGATGCGTACTTTTTTAGTTATAAGAGAGGTGTCAGAAAAATGCACCTAAAAGTTGATCTTTGATCTCTTGAAAGTGGTCGGATCGAAAAGTGGTCAACATGAAAAATGTAGCCCGGGGTCGATTACATACCACCCTTATATTTGCCAAATCTTCCCATGCACCCCCAGCATTTCCCACGCGAATGCCTATCGGTCATCACACGATCTTTTATGTATAGCGAACTAGCCGAGCTACGCTCGCTACGGGCAAGCCAATGGGTTATTTTATTTTCTATACATTTCCCTGATTTTTTTGCATGTTTCTAGCCGAAAAACGGGCCATTTTGAGCAAAGTTGAGTTTGCGTGCTAGGAGCGCCGGGTTTGGGGAGTACGGTACTCGGGGTTACGGTAGGATACCTCAGGACCACTTTGGATGTCATTCTTCAACGATTCAAACTCAGCAAAACAAGTTTACGGCGGCGGGACTCGAACCCCCAACCTTTTGCGCGCTAGACAGATCCCCAACCGACTGAGCCATAATTAACTACCCTGATATATTTAAATTATCGATTCCCTCAACGTTCCCCCATCGAAATATGAACAATCCGATCTTTTTCCAGCCCGAAAACACGCATTTTCACCCCTCAAAAAGTGCAAAAGGGCTAATTCAGTATCTCCCTTGAAGCTCATCGGGGGCGGTCGGTTTTTCCCGGTCTGGAATCGCTTTGACCTCCTCTACAACTTTGCTGACAACGACTAACCTCCATCTCTAAAAACAAACCCGCCAGCCCTCAATTTCGAGCACCCCATTCGGACTGTCGCTCGTCCCTCCGCCACCCATAGTCATTCGCGCCGATTGCTGCCGTGAAGAGCGTTTTTGAGCTACCGTCCCCATCTTCTGATACAATCCCCATCTGATCATGCTCTACATTTCTTATGACGGAAGCTAAGCGATAGGACCAAAGGGGAATTAGCCTCCTCTCGATTTGTGCCGATTTGGACCGAAAATCGCGAAATTCCATACAAAAAGTGACGTAAGTCGGCGAATTCGGTATGAAATGGTCCAAATTTTTGCCACGTCACTCCTACAGTACCCCTACGCAATTGCCGCACCGACAAAAATGTTCACCACCCCCCTGCCCCCGGCGGGGGTCGAACCAACGACCCTCGGATTGCAAGCTCGCCCGTAGCGTGGCCGAGTGGGTAGTGAAAAACGCGCAAAGTGATCTTTGGTCTCTTCAACGTGGTCGGATCGAAAAAGTGTCAACATGAAAAATGTGCGCCATGGTCGATTACATAAGGGGTTTATATTAGCCAAATCTTCCCCATCGATCTTCCGCATCTCCCAGGGCGATAAAAGTGAGCGGTCAATTGGTCATCATACGCATTCTTATGTAGAAGGAATCGATAGAGCTCGAAATTCAGGGAAATCAGATTTCGTGCCATTTTGACCATTTTACGGCGAAAAAACTAGCAAAAACAAGTTACGGCCAAGTTACGGCCTCCCGGAGCGAAAAGGGGACATATGACAAAATGGCCTGGTTTTTTCGCGTAGAGGGTCCAAAATAACCCCTGGGGCCAACTTTTGGGACATTTCAGACTTTGGTCTGTGCCAGACCACCGTTAAAGTTTGTTGAACCTTACGCAAACGGCCTCATATATATAGGCCGTTCGCACTTGTGCAGTCCTATTCAATTCACATGATCTAAGCTTCTTTAAAATAAAATTGATAGATAGGACAGCTTTGATAGAAACGACAGCAGATAATGATAACTCTCTGTAACATAAAAAAATATGATTGAAGAGGCACAAACGCCTGCCCATCAAAATGTTAATAGAAAGCAACCTGATTGACAACGGGATGAATTGTGGAGGCATTCTGGATTTCACTGTTGTCCTAATTATCTCTAAAGTCGCGACATTTTCTTGACCGAAATCAGTACCAATTTCCCGACCCCGAAGGGATAGAACGCTTGGATTGCAGCGTCGGGGATTGAACACGGTACGCTTCGAATGGGCAGCAACTCCTCACCCCGCTGGGCCATTCCGCCATTTTTTGATACTACTTTCTAGAAATCGCATTCACCCCAAGAATTATTCACTCACAGTCATCTTGCAGAGTGATCACAACGAATTGTTCGGCAATTTGGAATGTGTCGAGACGTTTTGCAATAATGTGTATAGTCAACTGCCTCTGCCGACCTACGGGAGTGCCTATCAAGTAAGCAATTGCGTCGTGCTTCGACCTGAAAAGTGTAAAATTATTTCACAACTCGAGGAAACGGAGGATCATTTTAATCATAATTTGCGCATGAAATCCCCAGATATCTCATGATGCACACACAGATAGAACTGTTTATTCGGATGGTCTTAACCTCAGATTATTTTATTGCAGGGTCCCGTTCAAAAAGTTAGCCGCAAATTTCATATATATGTCCCCAGAGCGGAAAAATGGCTTGTGACAAAATGGTGTGGTTTTTTAGGGTCCAAAATGACTCCAGGGGCCAACTTTTCGGACCTTTCACCTTTTTTCCTGTTCCAACCCCTTGTTGAACATTACGCCAACGGCCTCATTTTCGTAACTGCGAACATATCGTAATAGTAAATGGAAATTATTCTCGGACACCCCCTTTGATGTTTGTTTGGCTTGTAAATTCAAACTCAGCATTAGAAATATCTGTGCGTTGAAAGGGCATTACACTCACTTAATAAGAGTCATCCATACTGGCAATAATGGCCTGCCTTTGAGAGTTGCTTTCCATTCGACTGGAACTGAAATTAAAGTAATTAATTCAAACTAATGAAGTTATGTTAAGTTTCGCAGTTCACGCTGGAATGTAATGAAACAATAATCGTTCAGGTCGTAAAAAATAAATCACTATACCAGTGTGCGGGAAAAATGTGGCTGAGTGGAGGGTGTGAACGAAAAATTTCCCTTTCGTTCCAAGCGATTGTCTGAAGACAAATTTACATAATTCGTGCACCCAAACAAGAAAATAAATTAGAGTTGAATAATTAACCCAACCTGGTTTCGATTGCATCGATCCACCAAATATGTGAAATAATGAGAAGGAAAACTATTCTTATTAGCATTTCCTTCCCGTATCGTAGATCGACCGAATCTTACTGCTCTCCTTCGCTTTCGTCGCTCTCTCAAACGGCCTCCGTTACACTCGGCTCTTCAATCTTCTCTCTGACTACCTCAACAGCTGCTCAACTCGGTCCATTATGTCCCACTCTTCTCTTTTATCTCATCTCACTTCTCGAGCAGTCATTGCGACTGAAAACTGGTTTGATAAAAAGGTAGAGCGCATGTTTGGTTTACGGGCATTTCAAACTGCTGTTTTAGCCTCTTTATCGTGGTGTTGTCTGAAAAAGCTACCGGGAAAATGCTTAAAAGTATTTCAAAGCGACGACTATTTAATTACATAAAAATTGTATGAAATCAGAGAATAAACGAGCTCGTACGAATCGGCTGAACGCCAAAATTTGGAACTCGTTCCGGTCTTACCACGCTCGCCCTGAATATACGGTGAAATTCGAGCCCGTGGCCAATTCAAAATCACCTGACTTGACAAGTGTAGATGACAATTATCAGACCGTTCTTTAGTTCTACCTACCCATTCTTGTTTTTTTATTGTGTATAGACTTTAGAATCAAAGAAATGTATTTGATTCAAATAGCAGGGGCACATAAACACTTGAAACTTTGCCTAGTTGAAATCTTTCTTTTTGGAGAATTTTCAAAGATAAAGGTTTTCATTTTACTCCTCTAATTCATTTATCAATGCCTTTCGATAAAACCACGTGGTCATTGCTTACTTTCTTCCCTCTTTCTCTATTTTTATGCGTCCTGAAACACCATCACACTTGTCTTCATATTCCTTTTTATCGAGTTGCCCTGTAAATTTGATGATCATTCACAATAGTATGAGATACGAAGTCTGAGAAAAAAATCGTGCCTAATTACTACCCTTATTACCCTTCGCTTTTGCCTCACTTAACGATCGACCCTCGCAATTATTCGATCAGAATCCGCCCGCGGTTGCGATTACCCTATTCCCTCCAGCTAAAATTTTACTGCGAACTTTGATTAAAATGAAACTGAATGTTTAGTGATATCGCATTATTTGAGGTCCACTCCTCAATCACTCTTCTTCGATCTCGAATGCCCTTTGACACTAAGAAGAAAAATGTCGCAGAGGATTTCGACCCAGAACTAGAGGCCGAGAAGGAATTTGAGAGGTGAGAGTTTGACGGTTTTTATTAAGTTTCTTTCTCTATTGGATTTCAAAGTCAAAATTTAGTAACGTCTTTCTCTTTCTTGGGCCAACAGTAAACCAGCACTCCATACTTCTCTGTCTCTTTTCTGGAGAAAAAATCACGTTTACCCATTTCCCAATCATAGAAGATTAATAGTGTAAAGAAATTTCCGTACTGCATGCAAAAAAGGATATTTAAGTCAATCCAATGGATCGGGAGGATCGGGGAGGAAAAAGTCGAATGTTAGCAACGTAGAGAAGATCGGGAAAGAAGAAACATCAGGAGAAGAGGCAAATAATGGAGATGGTAAGGTATCGAATCATCAACAAATCAAAAATGAAGGCATGTTCGGAAAGATTTCGCCATAGAGGATGGATGGAAAAAACCTCATAAATATTCCTTCTTTCCAAATCTTCCTAGTAACCCATACAATCGGGCAAAAATCATTACAACTTTCTAATTTTGAATAAATTGCACGTTTCAGCGATTTCAGTCTGTTCGCAGGGAAAACAAGCAGTTAATTACAAGGAGGCCAAGGTAATTAGGGTGTAACATCACTAAAGCACATTCAAATTGCATATGTTATTGTAGGAACATTCAGGCTTCGAGAAAGAAGAGATGTAGAGGAGTCAGCGGATCGAGCATCAAAAAGGATGGTAAGAATTTTGAAGTGGATCCATTAAGCAATAATATGCGAAGGAGGCCGTTTTGATTGGGGCCTTGACAACCGAGACGAGTTTGATGACGTCTCCGATGATGATATGGGCGATATGGCAAGGTGAGAATCTCACTCTTTTTTTTATCTCTCACACATTATTTATTTGTTCTATCATTATATCAAACTTGAGATGTGATTCTTTTCAGATACGTCAAGGACCACTACAGTGGCCATACGTTCGATAGTGAGAGTGAAGATATCTCAAACGATGGAATCAGAGAGAGCTCCCCATTACCAGTGAGACAATTTAAAAACGTGAAACAGACAGTAGAAGGGTCCCACGGTGCTTTGAGCAAAATTTCAAAGTAGGGTCGAGGGTTTCATGAGATTCACTTCCTAGAAAAGCGTTCGAGGCCTCACTCATAGAGAATTAACATCTAGAAACCATGTTTTCTTTACAGCGATTTTCTAAGCAAAATGAACTAAGGTTTTCACAGAGAATATTTTGCCTACTCATGAGTAGATGTTGTAAGTATAAGACACGATGTATAGAAAAGAAGAAACGACTAAATCAATTCAATAATGTCTTCTTCGATTTTCAGCATTTTCTACTCCTTCTCGAGTTGTCAGTATGTGAAGCTAGTGAAACCAAGCAAAAGTTATTCAAATCGTAGTTGGCCGTAAAAAAAGCAGAATTGGTCCAGAAGAATTTGGAATTCGGGGTTCCCGCGTTTTTCATTCGAGCCTTCTGTTTCGGAAAATCGAGCCTTCACCTTCTCGATAATGCCGACTGAGATGAAACGCAAGAAGCGCCGGCACAGTCGGAAGAAGTCTCAAATTACAGGAGAACGCTGTCCTTCTCCAGAATTGTCTCATTGAGGCGCTCAAGGACCCGAACGCTCAAGAAGCCCTTCATTCGATGACAGAGGTCCGACTTCTTCCATCATGAATCTATATTAATCATTAAGGCGCTCGTCGAGTTCTATGATGAGAAAGCTCGACTGGAAACTATCGAAAAGGCACTGGATGATATAGTGATTGTGAGTGAATTGCTATAGCGTTTGTCGTAGTTTGATTTAATTTTATTGTTAATCTCGGAGTACCGAAAAGCATGCACTTCTACGACTTTTTTAAACATTTTTTTTTGATATTTTATTTCCATTTTACATTCAGTCTTATGAATGCGATAGTATAGATGTGGTAGGGTGCATTTTGTGAACACTTCTGAGACCAAACTGAAAACAATTTGTATTGTAGAATGGAGGCGCTGATTTTTATGAATTTCAAGTGCGCTCAACCGAAAAGCATGCACTTCTAGGACTTTTTTAACCATTTTTATTGATATTTTATTTCCATTTTACATTCAGTCTTATGAATGCGATAGTATAGATGTGGTAGGGTGCATTTTGTGAACACTTCTGAGACCAAACTGAAAACAATTTGTATTGTAGAATGGAGGCGCTGATTTTTATGAATTTCAAGTGCGCTCAACTTGCGCACTCTACATATGATGATAGTCACTCGTCTAGAGTGATAGATGGACAACGTCTGGAGCAGTCGATCGAATGGCTGAATATAAGGCGGTATCATTGCTGGCGAAGATTATTGACCAAGGACTCATCTCGGTCGATGCCTTCAATGCCCATTTCAAGCAGTAAGTATTTAATTGATTAATAAATAAATAATTAAATATTAAAATCAATCTATGTAACTATCATGCCATTCAACACCAGCAGCATATGCAAACCTGCAAACCTAGCATAAAATAGGATAATTTTCGCGTTGGACATCGATCATCGAATCTTACAATTTTGAATGATTCGTAGTGTGGTGTGTCGCAAAACAACTGCTGCAGAAATCCGGGAGACTCACAAACACTTCGATTAATGCACTCTGCTGTCGGATTCTATCAGTTCAATGCACCCGAACTTCAGGGAGATTTGCTCTCAGGTGGGGATTTTCACAGCTATTGTTATATATAAGTCCGTTTGCGTAATTTTCCACCAAAGTGTCTATGACAAAGGAGTCTGGAACAATAAAAAAAATGAGACGTCTGAAAAAATGGTTCTAGGGGCTGACTCACGCATTGAGCAATGAATATAGCTTACCTCATATCGATTTTCGAGCTTTCTATGTGTTAAAATTGGTCATTTAAAGTTGAACAGCGATCATTGAAAATATATAATGCGTTCCCCTAATCCTTTTCCCCATAATCAACGTGAGATCGTTGTCATATTGCAACATCAACGCATAGTAAGGCACAATGGTTAAGAAATGCGCAACATTATTATAAATGGCATGACACTGCTCAAATCCAACCATCTTTGAGCGTGAATCTAAGTATTAGTTCAATTACCTGAAATAAACTCATTCACATTTTGTTCGCGTGCACTAGTACACCAAGCAAAAGCTTTATTAATTAATGTATAATTAATTAATGTATTAATGTATAAGTCCGTTTGTGTAATTTTCCACCAAAGTTTTGTATGAATGTATGTATAAAAGCTTTTGCTTGGTGTACTAGTACACGCGAACAAAATGTGAATGACATTAATCGAAAATAATAGCAACGCTTTATATCTTGCATGTAACTTTATTTATGTTTCGACAAGTGCCAATACAAAATAAATTAGATTATCGAATTGGGTACATATGAACACATAGGTTCAACTAATTGATAGAACAGATAAAAAATTGATAGTTTAAAAAGTTGGAAGTATGACACGAGTTCTTTGCAAGATATATCAATTCTGGCAAACAAGTTGTCCTTACTATAGTTTGTCAACGTTGCTTTGCTTTAAGGTTGTTTTATATAGAGTATACTCAGCGCCCCCCAAAGAATTTGCTGACATCGCCGACGACTTGTGCAGATCGGGCGAAGTGAGCTGTGTGAGAGAAGCTCTGCTTGGATGTCCCTTCTTACACGCCGATGTGATCTATCAGGTATGTGATAGTGATCTTCTAGCTCTGCGAAAAGCCCGGCTTATTACAGTTTCTAGTGGTAGAGAATACGCTGTTTCCACAGAAATCGTATTTTCATCTCAAACTACAAGAACGTGCAACCTGTGCAGGTGTGCAATAATTCTGCTAATTCGATGAACATGGATATTATATTCAACGCTTCAAAAATATTCAAGGATCTCATATCAGAAAAAGTTGGTAATTTTGATGTAGTTATTGCAAATCTTGTCAATTTACTATGTCACAAATACTCTCTCAGGTGATGACGGTTGCTGCAATCAATGCGGGTGTCTCTCGATTCCTTACTGAGCTAAGGGACACCGAGGTATGGGCTTATATCAACACTTTATGAACTATATTTATGAACGGTTGTGACTGATATTTATACGAATTTTAAATGCTCTTTCAAGTAGTATAATCAATGCGTGAATAGAGTGACAACTGAAAAAAGGATTTCGCATGTTTGAATGTTATTTTGGCAGTTTCATATAACTAAACAGGTTGATCTCCCGGCTGCATCTTCTCTTGCCTTTCTACTGGTCTCGTATTGTATCGAAAGTCCCGCCTGCATCGATTACAATGTGTTCAGAAAGTGTCCTCGGTACGGAGACTTCATTTTTTGAACTTGATAATGTTTTCATGAGTGGTTCAAAAGAAGACTATTTTAGTCCTCGCAAGTTCCTTCGCAAGCGCTCTGCTTCTTCCGGCCGCCTATCTATTCGTGAGGACGCAGAAGAAGAATGTACAGAGAGCAACTACCTTCAAGTGGTTTAGTGCTCACAGAATAGTATACATTATTATGTTCGTATAATTCACGCACTGTTAAATTCTTCGCTCTTTATTTATTCCGTCATAACTTGTAATATCGAGTTCGGGCTTTAACTTTCCGCACATTCATCGTTTTAGTGCAAAATGTAGATTGGGTCTCTTGAATTCAATTTGATAATTATTCACAACCAAAATTAGGTATGAGGCCGTTCGCGTAAAGTACACCGGGACTGGAACAGGTAAACTGCTGGATCACCCCAAAACTCGTTGTCAAGGGTAGATTGAGATTGCTAATAAAAGTATGGTTTCACAAGTTGAATTTAACCCCACTACGCGCAAGGACAACGCTGCCCCCCCCTGTATTTGGGGAAATAGTCTCCGATGTTTCGCTTCACGTTTTTTGTTCTAGAAGTGATACAAAACAAGGGTATTCACAAACTAATGTTCTATTCACGCTCAAAAATCGATTAAAAACTACTACATCAGAGAACGGCAAAAAATAATAGGAAGATAATACTCTTCAATTTTGTATAGGGATACTGTTGTCTCATTCGAATGACAATATTCGAGTTTTTATTGTGAGTTTTTTTCCTTTTATTGGAAAGAATGTCAGAATAAACAATCGATATAGTTCGAAATTTGATCCATTTTAGCCGTTTCTAGTCAGAAAAAACATATTAAACGTGTTTTTTTCATTAAAAAATAAAGCTGTGATGGTGTCCAGAGAGAGAAATTGAAAAAAGCCCTTATTACCCTTATTTGCAATCGCAATCAACCGCTGAAAACGAGTGTTTGGTTTTCCGGCATGCTTCCCGTTCATTGTTGAACCTTACGAGGAGGACCTCATATGCAGAAACCTACTATCTTTCGTGTCAATTCCGTATAATGCTTTTCCCCACGTTATTTTTTTGATTATATTTTCCATCTGAAATTCATTTTCCATCGTCGATTAGGTAAGGTCACTTCAACTCAATGCGCACAATTAAAAAAAACGTCAGTTTTAAACGTTCAATTAGCACGAGATTATTTAATTGCAGATAATAGTATACTTCGAGATCTTCCATACTAAACGGAGACTCATGATGTCAGTTTAAGAAACATAACCATTTTGATCATATTTAGAAAATTAGATAGTGAATGAGAATTCAAATATCTGTTATTTATCCACAAACCTTCCGTAGAAGAAATATTCAGCAACCGCGTTAGTATCGCACTTCGCTAATTGCGAGAATGAGTTCACGACAGCATCGTTAATGTAGTCCAAAGAAGTCTGATTTTTTTTCTATTATTTTGAATTTACAGAATCTCAAACATAATCTCTCATATTGCCTTATTCTCCACGAATGAAGTTTTCGGAGAGGTGAATATATGTACCACGGATTGCAAGCGTATGTTGAAAAGCCTCAAAAGTTATACCTTAAAATTATCGATTTAGCGAATTATCTACGTAAAGCCATTAACTTAAAAAAAATGATTTTGAAAAATATAGTATTCATAAATTTTCGGAAAAAGTCCCGAGATATTCACTGAGGAAACGAAATCGACTATTTATGTGAGGCCGTTTGCGAGAGAGTCGAGCAGATCCGGAGGGGTTTGGCACAGCTCGAAAAAATCGATTCCCTGATGCTGTGTGTTTTGGGGTTCTCGAAGGTGTTGATGACGATAGACACTTTTATCTTTAATTTTGGACCTCCGCCGGCTCCAGAAACGCCTCTATGAACAATTCCATTTTTAAAATTTGCGAAACTATTCATGAAAAACGAACTAGACAGGCATGATTAACATGAAATTCTGCTCTAGAAGCCATACTGGTTCATTTTCTGCTCTAGAAGCCATACTTTATTTTAGACATCACGTGCGCGGAGTAACAGACGAAAATCTTATTTCGACGTGACATCATTTGGAGCCGGCGGAGGTCCAAAATGAAAAATGGAAGTGTCCATCATCATCAGAACCCCAAAACACACAGTTTCCTGGAATCGACTTATTGACCTGTCACAGCCTTTGCTCGACATTCTCCCAAACAGCCGTATATGTTTCACAGAATAAGTATACCGCGTAAATCCGGCGATTGATATCATATGGAAACTTTTTCAACAGAAAACACAGAAATACCACGGGACTTGAATCCTACAGTAATTCAATTTGTCATAGAATCGCACGTCATCCGGAGAGTAAAGTCCCCAATAGATTGTGAATGCGACAAGCTACATCGTTATCAGTAAATGCGCAAGACATATATGACGTGATGTGGAAATGACTATAAAGGTGTGACTGATATGTGGATAATCTTCACTTCGTGTGCACGTCTGACAATCATGAAGGGAGCTATCCTCTGTCTTCTGGCAGTTGTCGCCGTTCAAGCCATCTACAGGTATGTGCCTCAATTCGGTCCATTGCTTCTTCTCCCTTCATCTTGCTCTCGGTCGTCTGATCACAACAGAGCATGTGTAATTGAGAATATCGCGCAAAAGTCAATAACTTTCAACCTAGTCAACATGGCGAACTATACAGAGGCATGTTCGAATAGGTTAACGGATGAGAAGACATGGAGTAGCGTCACGTCAGTATGCAAAATTGCAGAGTACCGATGCACAAAATCGAACTCGATCGCTCTGCCCACAAGCCCAAGGCAATTGCTGAGTACCTTAAGCAGAAGTACGTCAGCTTTTCAGGCTATTCGATAGTAACATATAAATAGAATCCACTAGTTCAGGTACATCAAGGGATACAAGGTCTCCAATCTCATTTATGAAGAGGGTCTCTCTGACTTCTCCAATGTTAGTAATTATTTATATCAATGACACCAATGATATTCGCTTAGTATCATCATGAAAGCTAAGCCTATTTATTCATCTCAGAAGATGCATGATTATTGACAAATTGATAAGGCAAAAATAAATTTTGCTTAGCACGCACGCATTGATTTCATCATTGACAGTAATCGATACATTAAAGGCCCAGTACTATGGAGACATCACAATTGGAACGCCCGGACAAAAGTTCAAGGCGAGTCGCTTCCTGCGAGTTTTGCTTAAAATATTGCTTGTTGTGATGTTCGCATCTTCATTGCTTCACACATACACAAGATGGTTTTCTCCAAAAGAACAACATCCAACAAAGTACATTAAGGCTCTTTTCGACACTGGTTCATCTAACCTATGGATGCCCTGCAAAGGTTGCCCTACCTCCGACATTGCTTGCCTCACCCATAACAAGGTGAATCACATTTGAGTATAATTTGTGTGATTAATAATTAATCAATGAATTCACAAAATATTTTGAACAGTACGACTGCGGCAAGTCTCCAACGTGCACAAAGACGGACATTCCCTTCGAAATCGAGTATGGAACCGGTTCGATGACGGGATACGTTGTGGATGACGTCGTCTGCGTAAGTTGATAAATAGTTTAAGTGACGCAGACGTGCATTCATCCATTCCCAGGTAGTGTATATAGTAGATCTAAACTCAATATGCAGTTCGGCAACGACAAATCGGGATACTGCACGGATAAGACTCAGGGATTCGCATGTGCCATGGCCGAGCCTGGTCTTACCTTTGTTGTGAGTCTTTCATTGATCATTGCACGATTTTTTTAGTATTATGCATTAATTTTGCGTTTTCATGCAGTTTTATTCAAGTTTTACAATGCATTTACAGGCTGCAAAGTTTGACGGAATACTTGGTATGGGATGGGACTCCATCTCCGTCGATGGACTGTCGCAGCCCATGGATCAGGTTTGATAGATTTATCAGTTAGCGGAAACATATCAACATTGCAGATCTGGGCCGATAAGGAGAACTGCCCAGAGGCAATCTTCGCATTCTGGCTCAACCGTGACATGCATGGATCACTTGAAAACAAGAACGGAGGAGAGATGACTCTTTGCGGTACTGACCCCAAGCATTACAAGGTAAATACATCCTATGTATAAGGAAAGGTCATTCAATTGCACGTCTATTCTTCATTTTGAATACTTTCTGATCCAGTTAACAGTGTAAGAGAGAATTTAAAAAAAATCAATTCCTCGGGTATGAAATACCATCAGCCACACTGAATTGTATTGCCGCTCAGGAAAAATATCAAAATAAGATCGGCTTGATTGTATCATATTTTAGGGAGAGATCGCATGGGAGTCTCTGACTGCCGAAGACTACTGGAGAATCAACCTCGGAGAGGTTAAGGTAGGAGGTACCTCGTACGCGAAGGGACCCGTGTCGGCCATCGTCGACACTGGCACGTCCCTTCTCACTGGACCCACTGATGTCATTGATAAGGTATGCTTACTTGACTGAGAAATGACCTACATTATGTATATCTGCATGTTCTCTATTTGAAATATCAAGATCGACGTCGTCGTTTCTTTCAGATCCAGAAGGCTATTGGAGGTCATGAGATCGGAAATACTGGAGAGTTCATGGTTAGCTGCAAGACGATCAGCTCTCTGCCCAACATCACCTTCAACCTTGGAGGGCAGGACTTCGAACTTACGGTATGATCACTGGTACCACCCTACTATCAAAATCTATTTCATCGTACCGTATTTCTGTGAAATCTCGACAATGAATGTGTTCTCTCCTAGGGCGAGGACTACGTGCTCAAGATGACCAACGCTGGAGTGTCGGAGTGCATTTCTGGTTTCATGGGAATGGACGTCCCTGCTCCCGCCGGTGAGAAACAAAAGATTTAAATTTCCATTTCGAGTTGTCAAAACCTCCTGTACTGAACGATATCGAACGATTGATTGCAAATAGCAACTTTGCAAACATAACTCGAAAGGTTGTCTCAACAGTCGTGTAACGCCATGACCAACAATCACTCAGGTCCTCTCTGGATCCTTGGAGACGTATTCATTGGCAAGTTCTACTCTGTGTTCGACCACGGAAACGAGCGTGTCGGATTCGCCATCGCCGCCTAATTTCCCAATTTCGTGATTTTGATCCACCCGGTCCCTTTTTCAATAAATGCACCAGAGTCAAAATCCTTTGAAGGTGTAAGACGCGTGCTCTCTTTCCCTTCCCTTCCCTTATCATTCACTTTTGCTCTCCCCTCTCTCCATCTCTCTCCATCTCTCGTTATCGCTCGTCCGATACCCAGAAACCCAGCTAATAAAAAGATTGATGTCTTTTGGCATTTTACAACCTGCGAATACGGATACACACGGGACCATTTTATCACACCGGAGCTATCGAACATTGTGACTGTAACTTGAAGAAGTTTAAACGAGTTCAATTGAATAGTAGTTGATTGTAGTATCTCGAGCAGTGAAGATGACCCGTTCGGCACATCTCAGTTGTTCTGCAGTATAAAAATAAGAGCTCTTAAAAATACAATTAAGGAATCCCATCATGCAAGTCAATAAGAAGATGAAGAAAATCGAGAAGGGCTCACCTCACAACTGACATTCGATCAGCTCTCTCGAAATTTGATCGCACAAGCTCGTAATATTGGCCATCGGATAGAACAATCGAGTGCAGTTTCAGGCATTTCATTCGAAGAACGTCGATGAATTTGCTTAAATTTTTATATTTGGAAGTTACTTTATATTGAAGGTCTAATCGAATGCTTCTTGCGGAGTATTAACCTTGACTTATCCGAGAACCGAAGTGTCTCATCGTCCCATCTAATCTCGAGTCTGCTCAGCTTCGGGCAGTTTTGAGCGATACAATCGATGAATTGATCGACATGAATTTTCGCAACCACCTTTGGGCAGCAGTCCTCAGCGATTCCCATTACAAGAACCCTAAAATATCTTCCGTTTCTGTGAGAGCACAAAAATTGAGTTTAGAGAATTTCATGATATTATCAGTATTAATTTGACGATCAGGGTATACTAGAAACCTGACGAGATAACAGAGTCCAAACAACTAGCGAGAAATGCATTTCAGTAGTACCTGATGTTTTTCAATTGCGGAATCATGTTCATCCAAAAATACTCGAGTAGCTTGTGATGGCCTCCCTTAAATTAAGTTCGCAGTTGAATGTATTTGTAATTATATTTACAAAATCGCGGTTACAATATAAAATATGGATGAAACGACGTAGCATGGATAAGAGTGCGTGGTAATTCGTGGTCGCTCGGAGAAACTGGTCAATATTCCGGATTTTACTACTAGCCTTGCCGCTCTTGGGAACAACCTTTAACAACTTATCAAATAAATTTAACTGCATATACCAAGTTCAGCCCTTGCAGTTGTGATCCATGTCTATTGATCATCTCGACGAGCGATGACTCGTTTAACGAATCACAAGTATCAAGGTTGAGATACTCCAACTTGCCGAACGATCCAGAGTTCATCCACGATTCAAGCACCTGTGAAAAACACCTACTCGATGAACAGGTGAATCTTGAGGAAAATGTAAAATAGCCGAGTTTCAATCTGACCATATCATTGAAGTGTTCTAGCCAACTTGCATCTAACCATCGTAGATGAGTCAATCGGGAAAGAATGTATATGATCGAGTCAGAATTCAATTCGGTTCCCTGGAAGTTCAATATATTTCAATGCTATGTTCATGTACTACATCAAACCTTAATGTCTAACTCCTCGATTCTGGTTTTCTCCCATTCAACAGTTTTGACGATATTGTTGTCGAGTTCTGACATTTATTTAATTGAATTTCGTATCTCGGTATATTATATAGTTTTGTAAACTCTCACTTGTATGCGCAAGGAAGAGACAACGCAACTTCTTACATCGCTGAAGTACTAGCTTCAGGCACGAGCCAGTTACCTGAAAACATGGATAAAGTTTGGGTACAACCCGACATGTATCAAAAAGGACGATCAAACAAATGAACTAAAAACATGGAGGAATGATTCGGTCCATTAAATTGTACCTAACCGCACGTTGTCAGTACAGCGCTTCTCGCAAGTAGGAAAAAGGTTTATGGTTTTGTTTAAATTGTTCATTGCTAACCTTCGCACAGTAATTTACACTGAGACACTCCAGATGTGCACAATTAGAAGAGATTGCATCTACGTGATCGTCTGTTATGAATGGAACCTGAAATACATAATCCGGGTATCGATATTTTGAAGTTAGGATAAATCTGAAACGACCGCAATGCGCGGTGGCGAACTAGCGCGAACGGTTAGCGAAACATTCTCAGCAACCTCAAACTTTCAGAAGTGGCTCCCGGCAAGAATACTTGCTACGTACACATACAGAGAAGCGAGTGGCATCGTTGCGAAACAATTGAAAAATTTTGAAAATAAGGAGTTGTTACAAAACTATGCCATTGCTTCGCGGTTGTTTTGTATTCAATGTCACTATTTTAAAACGAGTCGTGAGAGGGACCTTCGGATAAACTTTTGAGTTCAATCATGATCAGCCTATGTTATTTTTTCATGTATATGTACGAAAATTACTTATGGATCATCTTTCTGTTAACATTTTGAACCTAATTTTTGTCATTTCTCTAAAAATCTAGTGAGCGCAAACTAATTCTTGATATCGTATAAAAAAGAAATGGCTTAATAATAATATTTAAAAAGATATCGTATATATTCTTTGTGATTACACAATTTGTGATATCTCCTTCGACATATCTCTCGTTTTCGAGATATCTCCTGCTTAAGAGCCCATCAGCTCCCGACTAGACATGCAGTAGCAAAAGCATTGGGGTAATGTTTTGCTTCGTCCGAAACTTCACTACCTGTGCAAATATCGGGCTATTTTTCCCGATCATAGTAGTTATAAGATTCTTCATTTGCCAATATTTGAGCAAATTCAGTCATAATATGCTTCAACTGCTCATCTTGAGACAAAATTCATCAAAAAAACTTACTCCCCATAGGTTGACTACTCTGAGGTTGGGTAGAAACTGCTTGAGCTTGAAGATGTTAACAGTTTCGTAGACCTCTTCTTCCTCATCTTCTACCTTCTCGTATGTTCCTTAAAGAAGTGCATATCGATCCACTCAATTTCAGACATCGAGACAACAAGATCATTTTTCTTTCCCAGGCCCGCTTCTCTTCTCTTACTTTACACTCGCTCGCACTTGATAGTGAAGACACTCTTCACTTTCACGCGAATTCACGAATAGATGTGAATCGATTTAGATCGTTCATCTTTCGAAAGGGGGTGATCTTGTTTTGCTTGGTTGTAGTCGTGACACTTGATATTTAGCTCACCGATAATATGTAAAATCTCAACAGAAGCAATGAAGGTGTACACTTTGCGAAGGAATCCCTCCAAGAAAATATTCTCGGAGAGACAGATTGTTAGGGATTTGAGTCGGGACGGGAAAGCTTGCAGATCTGTGAAATCGTGCAGTTGCATAGCAGTTGAGAAATCTAAATTCAAGTGATTTAGGAAATCGTTTGTTCTGAATAACAAACCGAGCGTGAGATGCTGAAGTTTTGGGCACTTGTTTGACATCTCATACAGAACATTGGGAGTGATGAGGTCGGTTGCCAATTCGACATTGCGCATGTCAACAAATCGGGTGCCGATGAGATGAGTGAAGTGATCAACGTTTGCGATCTGTTGTACGAAAAATTTGAGGACGGATGGGGGGGGGTAAAGCGGTCATTCTCTAATGCTTCGGAGCCGAAATATAGAGTTTGAATCAAATTTTGATAGGAATGTACCACAGAATTTCGGTAGACCGAATAGAAAACTACATTTCTGATCAGAACATTCGTTTTTTCTTAGCATGCCGTAAACAGTGAGGCTTTGTGAAGTCATTTTTTTCTTTCAATTTCTCGCACTGTCAGCTTATGTCTCTGTCTCTTCTTCTGCAAAAACAATTTACTGTTGCAAATCGTCTCAAATTGCTGGTTTTTACCTGGAGACCTCCATAGCTGGGTCGGAAAGAAACAAATCTCCAGAGGTTTGGATTCCACGCGATGTTCCTCCATCGACGACACACAGAACTAACGACCAGCACCTGGATAGAGCGGAATCTGATTCACAACTTGTTAAAAGCAAACAAGTTTACCTGACGTGCCGGAAGGTATGAGAATATGGAGGTGAGAATGTTGTCTGGAAGTTTGTCAACGCTCTGAAATCACCAAAATCAAATATTTCTCAGAAATGGGATTTTTTGATGTAACTTGTCTTGATTGGGGTAGTGACTACGTTGTCCATTTACCGGAATAAATTTCTATTCTGACTGAAGTTAGCCCTAATTGCGACGCCTGCCTACCATGGCTATGGCACTTGCTCTCTTGTGAACTGTCATTTCCATATCCTCATCTTCTTCCATAAATTCTGCCAGTAGATCCTTATTCGTTGTGTCATGCATCGTCACCCGACGAGTCATGTCGAATATGGCTGCCATGGCTGAGGCGACAACTCATTGTGAATGTTGAGGTGCATCCGAGTTAAACAAATTAATGCTATATTTGAATGATAACGTCGTGAGCTCAGATAGGCAGCTAGACAGACAACGATACAATATTGCATTCCCAGGATGACCCTAGGAAGACCACTCGTGTCCCTAAGCTAATCAGAATGAAAAGTACTTCCGCAATGGATGAGTGGCGAACAAATTGTTCAAGTCTCATCTAGTTATCAATTCCGTGAAGTGATCAAGCGCAAACTAAAAGATTTACATCCGAGGAACAACAAGATTCATAAAGTGAAGGAAGAAACAAATAAGTATATGTCAATTAGAATCAGGGCCGATCATTAGCATATGGTTATCATGCCCAAACTAAGACAGTAACCTCGACGTCAACAACTTTAAGGGGCTGAACCAACTCAACGTCAAGGAGATGGCGAAGAGGTGGAAGAATAAGAAAGCCGGATCTTTTTCGTTTCTTCTCTCTCACCTCTGCTTCCCTCTCTCTCCCACTTCCGATCCATGGTGTAATGTAACCCGGCGCTGACTCGCGTGATAACCTCCTGCTGTTTTCATTCCGATCGCATCGAAATAATTTTTTTCGACCGAAGTGAAAAAGAAACGTGAATATGAACTAGATTTTCTATTGAATTCGACTTAAAAAAATGAATTAATGCGAGAAAGGGATCACATTGTGTAGCTTGAGCATCAGTATGAAATTTAAATCAGCTGGAGAATTTTAAGAAATGGGTTGTTCGTCTAAATTACTTGAGTGAATGATCGATATAAAGACTTTGATCGAAAAAAAGGATTAGGAACTCAGGTGATGTATTGCGTTGCTCTCGAAACAAGCGAAGTGATGACAATGTAGGTGCGGTGAAAAGATAGGGTGAGGGAAAATATTCAGAAACTGCAAGCATGGTTGTGGAAAATAGGCACTCACCACTGATGAAATTAATCCTCTATTCCTTGCAACATCTGGCTCTGTGTGGAGAGAAATGTGTGATAAACCCATCTAGCTAGGATCTGCTATCGAGAAGAACGTCGCCAGAAGCGAAAACTCAATGATTACTATAAATCAAGCTTTAAGAAGGCAACAAAAGAGAAACTTTCAACGGAGAAATGCTTTAGAGTAAGAAGATGATAAAATCTTTGATTAGGAAATTTAACACCGAAAAGTGAACGCAATATATTTCGAATGTATCCGTATTTTTCAATTGTATTCTAACAAGAGAAGAAGAATAAACAGAGAGCACAGTGCCACTCCGGCAGAAGAAGCAGCGCAAACTTGTGAAAATCAAGATAAGATCTCAGCTAGTCTCTCTATTTCAAAGAACTAGATTGAAACCTATTTCACGGCGGGCAGAATCGATGCTCATCTTTTTTTCTGATTTTCTCTTTTTTCTTGTTGTTGCCTTCATACATTGAGTATACATACGGAAATACTGTTCGCCTATTTATTCTGCTCACCAATTCTTTTTTGAAGAAATTCCAAACGTTGTGACTTAAGTTTTGTTATAGGTGACGTTACTGTTAAATGATCCTGATCGGGTCCTTCGGGCATCCTTCGGGCAATGATCGGAGAGCGAAACTCAGTTCATTGCCTCGGCTGACGCCGTAGCTTGTTTCAGTTTCCATCTCAACTCAAAGCTCATCTCAAATTTCGTAGACATAATAAGAATTATTGATTAAGCTCGATTAGAAAAATGGAATCTCTCATAATCGAAAAACAAATTCATCCTCGATACTCATTCAAAATCCAAGAGCATTTGTCGCATTACTTGAGGAATTAATAGTGTATGAATGAGTCTAAAGTCTTTATTCTTACGCCGATTTCTCAATCACTCAATCAGTACGGACTAGATAAGTAGTGAAAGAGGTGTATGGGTAACAGGAACAAAGAGAATACGCGCGATCGCTGTAATTTTTTGGAGATGGAATTTAAAGTGGAAAAGAGTTTAATGGAGACTTACTGGCATCCTGGAGAGAACGAGAGCGAGATTCAGCTTGGAAAGTGCTCGTAGTTTGCTCATTATTCGGGCCTACAGTGAAATGGATCGATTTGTGCAAATTGGTTGATAAGCCCGCAAGATTCATGTTAAAGATCAATGCCAACCTTTTTCTTTTTCCATTCCTCGGTGTCCCTGAAGTGTTTTTTTTTGGTTAGCCATGTATCTTTTGCTGTCGAAGTTTCCTCGGTCGCTTGCTGCAAAAAATCAGTTTGAAAGAAATGAAAGAGACCTGTTTTTAAGATGTCGATCAACTTTTACCATCGTTTTCTTTCGAGCTTGTGAATGCTTTATTGAAAATTCAAAATATTACTGTGCGACGATGCTTGAATATTTCGAGCATCCCTCTTTTTATTGAATATTCAGATCAGTTTGCTGCGCCGTCCGAACGATCATGGCTTACTCATACAGAAAAAGGGAAGTTTGGAGATCGAACTAAAATACAATTTTGTGAGATATTAAGTTTTTTTTCTAATATCAAGTCAATTGAGAACATGACCGCGCAATTGTCAATACAGTGGATAAACTTCGATTTTTGCAGACGCGGAAAATGAATTTACGAGAACGGGAGAAGAGTAAAGAGTACAGAAAGAGAGTACAAGAGAGTACAATCGATATAGATTAAATAGAGCTAGGGGGAGAGCTAAATGCGTTAGTGTGATTTAACATATTGAATTTTCATTTTTTGAGCATCTTATCTGAGTAAAATTAAAAAGTGCTTCTGAATACGAAATTTCAAATTTGATTGTTCCGTGGATCAAATAATGATGACAATCAGAGAAACGTGAAAGAAGGGCTTGCAGATTGCAACATCTGGAATTCAGCAGCGTGAATATGTAAAGGCACTCTTCACTATTGGTCAGAAAGAAGAGATGTGAAGAGGAAGAGTGAGAGGGAGAGTGGAAATGTGTAAGTGAACTGATAGAGGAGAGAGCAGCATAGATGTGACAGCTGCGGAAAACCCTTTCACGTGTATGAACTAACAGTTATATATGGTATGGAATTCATAGTTCTTTTTATGAGAACACACAGGAAGGGAGTTCTTTGCAACGAAGAGTAATTACTACGTGGGATGAAATGAAGCGAATTCGGATCAAAGCAAACTGAGGTAGTGCCGTCGTCTCTCTTCTCTTTCCGACAACACAAATCCGGATGCCTGTTTTCCCACGATGTTTTCCTTTTGACGAATACTTGGGGATTTTCTATTTATTTAGTTGTGAGGATCTGACTGGGCGAATACATCTTGTAGGTTGTATTCAACTTAGGCGTACCGAAACATTCGATGTAGAACTTCGTATTATTCCTTCTCTCAGTTCCAATTCCAGCATTTCTCGATCGATGTTTGTGTTGAGAGCGTCCAAAAAACGCTGCTTATTTCGTAGTTTTCGTGTCGCCCTTAATTTGCTCGTTTTTATGGCAATATCACAGCAAAAGGAAGATGGGGTTAGTACCCAAACCTATTTGATAATTTCTAGATCAATGATACCTCAGAACAGCCGGCTTAATCACGGGTTCATTGATATCCTCGAGACGCAAACTGATGCTACTGTAAAAATAGCGATTTATTGACAATAATTACGTTCGATTATTTTTATACGATAATTATGTTGAGTAGCATTTCCAATATTAACTTTTTACACATATTTATAACTGAGACCTGAATCGATTTCCGATTGGCTCTACTCCCTCAATCAACTGTCCTTGAATAATCCTTCTTCTTACGACCGAATTCTGCATCCCTATATCTATAATACATATTTCGATACGACATCTTACGGTGTTTACAGAATTTTGAAGAAAAAATTCTGATTAAATCATTGGTGGTTCCTGTTTGATCTGACGACTAACTATTCTTGTTTGATTTGACTATTAACTAAGCAAACTCGTGGATCTCACCGAATGGAAGTGGCATATTGGCAGATTTTAGGAAACCGAGACAACTCAAGTTGTAAGTGGGAGCACTATGGAGGTTAAGGCAGAAAACCAGAGAGAAGAATGAGAGAATGATGGCAAACAATTCTTCTAACTGATAAAACAATGATTCCCCTGTTCACTTTGTTCTAGATATCCGACGAGGATGTATTGCGTGATATCCGCTCTCAGAGATAATGAAGAAGAAGACGGGAAAGGAGTGAATCATGCAATGCAATTCACAAAAGGCAGTTGTTTGTTTTCTTCAAATTGACTTCGGTTTCATCGAATAATAGCTGGATATCCGTTTCTGAATTCATTATTAATTCAGCCTTCTCTTGGATTTCATGTGGAATGATAGTTTTATGTTTTCGCCCTACAATTTAGCCATCGATTTTTGCAAAATTATAGCCTCGTAGGGGGCTCGAACCCCTGACATTCAGATTAAAAGTCTGACGCTCTACCAACTGAGCTAACGAGGCTCGCGCTCTCGCCTAACGGTTATTTCACACATGCAATCTCTCTCGCTGTTTGGACTTTTTAAAAAGAAGGGGTATGAGAAAGAAAGAGAGAGTAGACGAGCAAGAATTACACATTCATAAATACAATCCAGAAATAAGTACAATCCAAGATATCCCTAAACTATCGTTGTGACATTAAAAATTTTCTTCCATGTTCCGAAATTATCGACGTTTGAATCAAATATTACCAATTTAAACAACGCGAGCGATCATAGAAATGTGATGTGAATTCATAATGACCGTATTTGTATTGAATCAACTAAAGAGAGAAAAGAATGAGCTGAGACATTAAAAATAATAGTTGTGCAATTATTCTCTGCGTAGAATATGCTTAAGGACATACTTTGCTCATATTGCCTGAAAGGATCACGCTTAAAAATATGCTGTCTTTCTGCGGGAAAAAACGTATACGGATTTTTTAATATCTTTATAGAACAGGATCACAGGTGTCGATCTTCCCGTAAGAGGAAGATCACACCTCCGCATTCATCCGATAGAGACGGATTAGTGCTCTTATTTTATGGAGTGGCATAGTGAAAGAGAATGAATGGGCGTATTCTGCTAACAACCATTCACACCCACTTCTCAACCACCATTTTCCGTTTCTTCTGAAACAGCAGCATCATTGCAGGTCTATGGGTAGGGCCTTGGTATTGATTCGGAGAGTTGCTTTCGCAACGATTCTTGTTTTCTTTGCTATTGTTGTTCTACTCGACTTTCTGCCTCGACATTTGGAAGCGTCATATTCCGGAGCAACAGAGCAAGTACGCAGGAAGGCAAGTGTCACATCGAGAATTTTCATTAAAACAACGGCAGTATTTCAGTACGCTCAAATAATTCAGCCCCGAGAAGAAAAGGGAGACGTTTTCGTCCCAAAATTCAAGCGATATCACGACGATAGAACCGAAAGAGAACGGCTTAAAAGTGTGGAGAATCTGGGAAGATTGGATCTTATAAAGAAAGCAAACAGTTATGTGAGTTAACAAAATCGTCTCCTCCTAAATAAATGATTGCAAAATAATGCCAGGATATCATTCAGAGGGGAAGGTAAGGCTCCTACTAAGGTGAGGATTTCTGGCCTAATCGATAATACTACCAAACAAATTAAAATTACTATTGAAAAAAAAATCTGATCTTTTGCAGCCTCTTCCTCATCGTACCTTCAATGGATCAGCGAAAAGGATGTGTTCGGGCAAGATAGGCGATTCAATATGTATTCCCAAGTTCAGACAACTCGAGACCAGAATTAGGGTTGAGTTTTGACTTTCATACTGGCTTTCTTGCTATCGCTAACAAACGAAGCCTTCACCAAACAAAAACTATTTTCAAAGGGAACTATAAGAGAGCTGCAAAGTACAGTGCCGCAGAGTCTCCTCCCTAACGCAAGTGGCGCGGTGAGTCGGGGTGAGTCACATCAGGTCACCCCGACTTTGAGGTGGCTTTTCACCCCTTCAAAGTGTGCATTTTCTTGGCTGTTTTTGGCTACGGCCTAATCTCGACAAGCTCTATCGAATTGGTGTAATCAGAACTTTGAATATCCCAATTGATCTTTGATCTTTGAGGGGTGCGCCATTCTCCCCTTCCTCATTTCCATAACCCCCTGTCTGGAGAGACAGTGGATTAACTCTCCCTCATTTTGGTCTTTTGATCTCACGTTGATCTGTAGGCTCGTGCGTTTCCGAGTTCCCACAATGTGGTTCATGACTGCATGAATCCTTAGGTGGATACAGTACACATGAAGGACAGTGGAAGGCGTGGGATATCTGCAATTTGCTAATTCTGTTTCCTGGAGGGCAAAGGAGATCCACCCAATGAGTGATTTTTGCAAGAGCACTTATCCTTGAGTTTAGACTCTGATAAATCATGTCTGCTGTCAATACAGTAGCCTACCAATTACAGTAAATATCGGATACGACCGCTGACAGGAAAGCAAACATTCTTTCACTTTCACACTGTCCTTCATGTGTACTGAATCCACCTAAGGATTCATGCAGTCATGAACCACATTGTGGGAACTCGGAAACGCCCGAGCCTACCGATCAACGTGAGATCAAAAGACCAAGATGAGGGATCATGATGAGGCCACTGTCTCTCCAGACAAGGGGTTATGGAAATTAGGAAGGGGAGAATGGCGCACCCCTCCAAGATCAAAGATCAATTGGGATATTCAAAGTTCTGATTACACCAATTGATAGAGCTTGGCGAGATTAGGCCGTAGCCAAAAATAGCCAAGAAAATACACACTTTGAAGGGGTGAAAAGCCGCCTCAAAGTCGGGGTGACCTGATGTGGCTCACCGCGCCACTTGCGTTAGGGAGGAGACTCTGCGGTACTGTAAAAAAAACCTTGGACAGTACTTTAGTATGCTCTCTTCGGTGATGTAGCCTAAAAAATAATTGATACAAGCTGAAAAGTATGAGTTAATATCTGACAAAGTTAATATGACTTCATAATTCGTAGGTCGCCGACAAGTACAAGTTGATGACGTGCATAATCCAGAAGAGTATGAGCACAGTAATGACTGCCATCATGTGTTACCTTTACAACGAAAAAACTTTCAACGAAGCAAATAGAGAGTTTGCGAGAGAGTGTACGCAAATCAGGTGAGAAACAGACTCACCTTTTTTTAATGTATTTTTTTTATGTATATTTTTATGTATATTCTACTGAAAAAATTTTTTTCACGAAACATGTCGTAAAACGAATGGTTTACAATGTATGTGTGTGTGGCTTATTCAGGTTCTGTCAGAAGAAGAACGAGTTCGCTCAAGTGGCAGGAGTACGGAAGGCTTTCAACGTTACCACCATAGAAGAAACAAAGAAGTGGAGATTCACAATGATCACCCGAGATCCGGTGGACCGATTCCTCTCAGGATATGTGGACAAATGCATTCGGTATTTTTCTGAGACTGCGACGATTAAATTAAAGTAAGGAATAGAAACAATTATTTCTTGTTTCACAGAATTCCTCATGGCTCTGGATACTGTAACGGGTGTCATCGCAACATGACATGCTTTATTTTATCTGAATATGATCGAATAAAAACGCAGCTTGAAAGAGGTCATCTAATCCGCTCCTTTGAGGATCGCCATTTCTTCCCACAAAATTGGTGACATTTTGGAAATTGTTTTTTTCTGTGTAAACCTATCCGACTGAATATTTGATGTCCTTAGGGTTTCAGGAGAGAAAATGCCATATTCAGTAATTCAATTGATAAGATTAGTTTTAATAAATTCTAGGAGATGTGATCTTCACAAGGAGTACTCCAATTATCGCTTCTTACGATACTCGAGTGATCCATCAGAGACGCTCCTTCAAGATCTTATTCCAATCCTAAAGGAGCAACATGTACCTGATATATCTATTCAGTTCATCCGTGACCAGTTAAATGCGGGCCGGACTGTCCATTCGACTGTCCAGTCGGAAGCAAGAACATTTTATGAGCAGAGACTGAGAAACTCACCATTCCTACTAGAGTATATCGTCAGGATATTCTATTACGATTATGTCCTTTTCAACTACCCTTTCCCAGATGGATTCTAGGTGAAAATTTGTATAATGTAATGCCTGTAAATAAATGTGCAGATACATTAAAGGGGTGAAATCATTCCATTTTGATTAATCTCATTCTGGTGCAAACGATGAACTCTTGGCATTTCTAACAGAATTCTTGCAATCGCAACCGTTTGCAACTATTACAACTGAAAAGGACGAATCTGTTTCGGCATAATTCAGAAGAGAGAGAACGGAGAGAGAAGGACAATTCAGCGATGGTTATCAGGCCGAAGGGTGCAGAAGATAAGAAATAGCAAACAGTCATTCACGATGTTTCTCTTCTCTCTTCTTGTAGGATCATTCTCCACCGTCTGTGGAGAATCGATCTCGTTCCGGGGGCTGACTGGAAACAAACCCGCAATTTCCAATGCGGTAAGGTTTGATTTTCATCTGAAATTGTTCTCTATGACTTAAAATATGAACTTATGAATTTTGTTCAACAAAGTTCGGAGTCATGAGAAGGTCAAAATTGGAATATTCGATGAGAACACTATTTTAACAAGATCTAATTCGCAAAACGTTCCTCTTTCAGTCCAACCATTTATTTAACAGATATCGCGGCTGTTGATTCCCCTCGTGAGCCAAATAGCCCAGCTCTTCAGATTCCTGACAAACAAACATTTTTTGTTCACAGAAAATGGTGAAGAATTAAAGAGAATAAATAGAGTGGAAAAGGATATTCTCCTGAGCTCCTAAAGCTGTTGAGAACGAAAGGTTTAAATAGGTTTCAGTGAAAATCAGTAAAAAGTCCACCGATTATTATCGACTTATCATCGATTTTTGAACACGGTAGGCTCAAAAATCGAGTTTTCTGTGCATACAATTTTTTTTCAAAATTTTCGATAGTTCTCGAAATGCTGGTCGGTTCTTTTTTTTCGGTTTTCGGACCATTTTCACGACTTTAATATTAAAAATAATCAAAACATGTGAATGATCAAAATGAGGACACGGAGCGCAAACATCACCTACATCGAAATGGATTTGTTTTCAAGTTATTTGAACATTACGCAAACGCATAAAGTTTGAACTGTGTAGTAGTAGTTCCAAACGGCTTCCACATAATACGAAAAGCTCTAAATATGTAGTAGAAATTGGCAAACCATCGAAGAAAATTATACCTTACTCAGACGATGTTGACTTCTTTCATCACTTCACGTGATCATGGATGGGAGGAGACATTAAGCTTCAGATGTGAACAGCGAAAGAATGACTTCTCCGTCAACGAAATGGCTAGGCATAAATTCAGCCTTGGTTGCCTCGGTGAGTCGCTCGATGTATATATCACATTTGTCAAAGTCCTGTCACATTTTCAACCTTGAACATTTTAGTCTCTATATTCCTGCCTGTTTGACCAAAGAACTAATGGCCTCCCATAATCAATTAGGCCTTGCATACTCTACTAAGCGCACACTAGATGAGACCTTATCGATTACTGAGAGGAACACAGGAGGAAGACAAAGTCAATGTGCCTGAAATTTTCACTCGCCATTTCGATAATCATCGTTTCCCGGAGATGAATGATTCAGGCTAAACAGTGCCATATTTTCAAAGAGCATTGACTAGGAAGCAGGAAAATCGTTTTGCTCTAGATAAGGAGCAGATGATCAATTTTAGAAAAATGATTATCGCGGGTTCTACACTTTTCGGATTGGAATGGGATTAGTTCACATCGAAAATATTATGAGTCATTACGTCCAATGATCTGAGCTATACAGAAAAATTAAATAGCTTCCCTGGGTAGTCCACCAAATTGATAAGAACTGGGTGTAGCAAACACATCTGCAGGTGCACATTTTCGAACTTTCATCAGAAAAATCGAAGATCGTAATTAAGATTCTTTCAATCCCTAGGTCAACCAAGCAGCTTGGAAGTTGGTTCTTATGTGTTTTTATGAACCATCAACCCTTCCTCCCTCAATGGCTTGTCGGGCAAAACTGGAATACATCTGGTCTTTGAACTGCGAATTTCTGATGTGAACACATAATACGGACAATTTTTCTGATTCTGGACACTGCTCGGTTAACCTAAATTTCCCACCTCTTCTTGGACAGTGGCTTGGTTTAAAGACAGGGTTAGGATGTTCAACCACCCCTCTAAACTGTGCTACATTGGGATGCCGTGAACATTCGGACCAAGAGATTTACAGAAATGAATCAAGTACAGTAAAAACGACAGAACTTATGCATCAACCCTATATATATGGGGCCTAAGATTCAACGGGTCTCTGGAACAGGTAAAAAGCTGAAATCTCCACAAAGTTGGCCCTAGGGGTTCTTTTGGACCCTCTAACCGAAAATCCACGCCATTTGGTCATAGGTTCATTTTCCGCTCCCGGGGCTCCACCTCCTTATACTCACGAAAAAAATAGTATTTGGTGAGTTTTTATGCATAAAAGTAATCAAAATCGCCCAACATATCGCGTCATATATCGGAATTTCAAGCTCAATCGATTCGTTATTTTGTCATTTTTTGATGATTATTGATTTTTGAACCGGTACTTATCAAGAGCAAAGTGGTCAGTCGTACCATGGGCACTCTCTCCTGATCATTTTTTCGCTCTTGGGCGTGTTATTTGACTTTTGCGGACGCTTTTACGTCGATTTTAATGAAAACAGGGAAAATAAAAGTGCCTGTATACCATCATTATGGTGCTCCTTTTGTAGAGCCAGAATAGCCGATCCTTTTTTTGGTAACACATTATGCCCTTAAAACCTCTCAGTAAGAAGTTACAATAGGGCAAACTAACCATTTTCGAGAGATTGACTTTAATGACTTTTTAAGTAGATGTAAGTACTTACTAAGAGGTTATAAGGGTATAATGTGTTACCAAAAAATGATCAACTACTTCGGCTCTTCAAAATGAGCACCATAGTGATGGTATACGGGCACTTTTATTTTTCGCGCTATCGCTGAAACCAATTTAAAAAGCTTCCGCAAAAGTCAAATGAGACGCCCAAGAGCGGAAAATGATCAGGAGAGAGAACTCTTTCTACGAATGACCGCTTTGCTCTTGATTTAAATTTTTTTCAAAAAAAATAGATAGTTCTCGGAAAAAGGAAAAATCATCAAAAAATGACAAAATAGCCAATCGATAGAGCTCGAAATTCCGAATTATGGAGCTAGAGTTTAGGCGCTTTTGACCATTTTTAGGTCTAAAAACTCGCCGAATACTAGTTTTAAAAAGTAACAAAACAAAAAAAACTGTTTTTGAGGGTCTGCATTGTTCTAGAAAGTTGGTAGAACAAAAACGGAGGTGGGATCAAACCACACCAAAAAAGATTGCAGGACAAGCGCCTTACCTGCTGCGCTACGCAGGCTGTTCTCTCGTTAGCGGTTAGAATCGAACATTATTCTGGGCATGCTCATTCAAAAAATCAGAATTTTTATTATCGATTTATTTATGCCTGGATAATGAAAGGTGCAACTTTTGAAAACAGATTTTGGAATCTCATACTGTCCCCTGTAAGCCTACATCGGCCCTTTTCCGGTTGGCTTCTGTGTACGTTGGCTGTTCCATTGGAAGGTAAATTTTCACGAGGAATCGAATGAGCATAGTCTCGAAAGAACAAGAACTGAAAAAAATTCTAGTTCACAGAATTTTATGGTTCGTGACAACTTTCCCGCCTAAATGTTTTCTTTGCAATTTTGTGTCAAAGTTTTACCACACAACAGGAGGGAAGCACCCCCTGTCAGAGCCGGGAAGGCAGACGTAAATTAGGATTGATACGGAAGTCTAATAGCGATTGTTGAGCTCTACGTCATAAAGTCCACCTATGGGATTTTTTTTAGATTTTTCTGAGTTTCACTGTACGGTCAGAACTGAAATATCTCGCATAGGGTCTCCTATATATATTAAAATATAATTATAAAAATATTTTCAGGTAATTCGCCGCTCGGAGTGGTACCTCAGATGATGGGCAAGTTGGCCAGCTGCTATTGCACTCTAAATGTCACAATTTGCGACTACCAGATCGAAGTAAAGGTAGTCGAAATGATTATCTCAGATATCCCCTAAGTCGTTGTTGGCTGCATTATGCGTTAAAACGGTAACATTACTTATTAGCAACGTTTTCCACAATTATTTTAAATGAGGGAGTATAACCATGTGGTTCTCGTCTAAGAAAATATCTTACGCAGTGGTCTTGATCAACAAAGTGCAATGTGAATAAGAATGAGGAGAAAATAAGATTCCGATCGTCCTGTACTCTACAAATAAACCATCATGAAATAAATTATTATAGAGCTTCATAAATGTGAAGGTTTAATTAGAGTAACGAAGGGATCTAGGTCCGCCGAATTACTACGTATTTATCGTTGTTTAAGAAAAATGATTTCCATCTCCAATCTGAAAAAAATTTGAATACAGAGCTGCGTTCTCGTTGGTCCAGGCCGGAGGTCCACACATGGATTCGACTCCATCCATTTCTACCATGTTGGCCTCAGAGCTCAGATTTTTGGACATCTGCTAGTGAGATTTGTAAAGCATTATGAAATCCAACACGATAAATATTCTTTTTCTGGGGAACATCCACAATTGAAAATTCAGGAAGGGAGACTGGACATCATGACCAACTCATCGGATCTGCCTCGAAATCTGAGTCTTGCTGACGAACCTGCGGCCATCATGGCATCTGTATGTATACCACTATTTGACGAATTTTAGGCTCACCATCGAAAGGGAGAAACACATATATTCTTACAGTAAAAACGAAAAACATAAAGTTTTTAAGGAGCATGTTTGATAGTTTATCGTGCTTCATAGAGTAAACACAAATGTATCTCAATGTTCCCGAAAGAACAGCACTCATCAATCAGAAGTTTAAGACTTTTATCTCCTTTTTTCACGCTTTCTTTAATGAAGCCACACAACCATGCTTTGTAGAGTGCTTGAAGAAGGAACAGGTGAGCTGTACCTGGTTGTACGTTTAATGAGAGTTTTTTGAACAACAATATTAACTTAGTTAATTGTTGTCATTTATGCGCTTAACCGTCAGCGCGCTATGGGCGCGCAATACACTTCTGCGGAGTATAGGAGTACTATTTTCAGGAGTTCACCGGTTGGGCGTATCGTGTGGAAATTGAATGCTTCGCTATGCGATCGCTGCACCTTTGCAAGCGGTAAGGTTGTCCGTCGGACGATGTTACGTGAAGGTTTCGATCAATCCGGTGATTACCCGGTTCAACATCCGGCTCCCAGTTGAGCTAAAAACTTGTTGCTTAACATACGCGAAAATACGATATTCAAGTTTTTTAATCAGGTTTTTTTAATCAAGAAGTTATGATGAAATACTGAAAACCGGAACATTGAAAAATTAAGCTTTTACAAAAACGCAGTGAATTTTATTTTTCAATGCAAGAGTTCTTGATATAAAAAATATGAATACATTTTGGGTAATGAAATATAAAAAATACGTGGGCTACCTCCGAGGGTGAAATTTTTTTAAATAACTTTATACACACTTGTATCACCAGTAGAGTAGATTCCGGAACAGTTATTTTAGGACCAAAAGGGTCGTGGTCATGGTCTGAAATTGAAAAGTCGTGACGAAGGAACTTCAGATTCTATGTGCCAATATATGGTAAACTAGCCCAGTATTTTATCAAGAATCTGAGTACCGTGATACGCTCATCGCAAAGACCTCTTACAAAATGTGTGTATTAAAGTCAGTACCCGGATCCACGACGGGCAGGTTACGGCACTACGTGTCTCAAAAAATACTGAGCTGGGCTATGGGCTCAATAAAAATCACCGTACTATACATTGCCTACAGTATATTCGTCATGAAGTTCCTTCGTCATGACTTTCGGTGTCAATTTTGAGCCATCATGGAAGGAGGGTACTTTTACACTGAAAATCGACCCTGGAAACAATTTTATTATTTTCTGCGATGGAATATACACTACCGGACAAAAGTATTTGCGATTTTTTCTTACCGTCATAACTTTCCTCACAGGCAACTTAGAGACTTCTGGTTATCTGCATTTCGTACGCAATCTATCTCTCCACATAGCCAGGATATGGAGAACTTTGGCCGATTCCAGCATCTAATTATGAACTAATTACGCCCAATTAGTGGTATTTTCGGATTTTCCAGTTTACTAACGGGAATTTCCCCGGTGTTCCCAATCTCAGCGGTGGAAGTACATCCATGCACGAGTACATTGCGCCATTGATCCGTTTGTTTCGTTTTAGTTTCAAGCAGCCAGCTCAATTTTTCGAGACCTC
>LS502436.1:1673-14917 GCA_900490845.1 Pristionchus japonicus | reverse complement strand
GAGGTCTCGAAAAATTGAGCTGGCTGCTTGAAACTAAAACGAAACAAACGGATCAATGGCGCAATGTACTCGTGCATGGATGTACTTCCACCGCTGAGATTGGGAACACCGGGGAAATTCCCGTTAGTAAACTGGAAAATCCGAAAATACCACTAATTGGGCGTAATTAGTTCATAATTAGATGCTGGAATCGGCCAAACTTCTCCATATCCTGGCTATGTGGAGAGATAGATTGCCTACGAAATGCAGATAACCAGAAGTCTCTAAGTTGCCTGTGAGGAAAGTTATGACGGTAAGAAAAAATCGCAAATACTTTTGTCCGGTAGTGTACAGTCGGCGTCAAAAGTCATTGCGCACTTTTTCAATCGTTTGTAACTTTCAACTCATCGGCCTAATTTTTGTTCTATTGGACAGATAATCTATAGAAGCTTACGATGGATATACAATGATATCGGGGAAAAAATCAATAATTGCATAGTGATGACGCAACCGAAGGATACTTTTTCGAAAATTCATTATTCTTTGAGGATTTTTTTCGACTCACCAAACTTTTTGTGCATCAGTCAAACGGCTACACAGGAAAAAAGTTTCGAGTTGCTGCGACCACTCTCTTTGGCAGCAGAAATTCAGCAAAAAGTACCTTGAAATTTCATAAGTCTGCTGCTAGTGTTGCTAGAACCTTGTTCTACGGCTTAAAATGTTTCTAATAATGAGCGTCAATGATCCTGAGAGTTTCGTAGTATTTGGCCTCCATGTGCTCCAGAGTCACAAAAAAATCACTTTTTCACATGTATGTTTTCGGCAGCCTATCCACTCTATGGAACGTTATCCGAATTTTTGGTTTTCGCATGTATTCGGTAGATGATCCATTGGAGTAGCGTTTCTCAACTTTTTGGAATGTTTGGACATCTGTCCGTGCTATGGCGATTTTTCGAAGAAGGCATACTCGCTCCCAAAATGCTCGCCTCGCCCATCTCGATTTTCCCCAAAGACGTTTCATCAGGTTCATACTCTGCCAGTAGTTGGCCCACATCACCCTCACGTACTACGCGAAGTTTCAGAACGGTAGCTCGTCGAGAAAGATATTTATGAATTTTGATAGTTGAATGGGCTATTATTTTTGGAGTGAGTATGCCTTCTTCGAAAAATCGCCATAGCACGGACAGATGTACAAACATTCCAAAAAGTTGAGAAACGCTACTCCCATGGATCATCTACCGAATACACGCGAAAACCGAAAATTCGGATCACGTTCCATTGAGTGCATAGGCTGCCGAAAACATACATGTGAAAAAGTGACTTTTTCGTGACTCTGGAGCATATGGAGGCCAAACACTACCAAACTCTCAGGATCATTGACACTCATTATTAGAAATATTTTAAGCCGTAGAACAAGGTTCTAGCATTTCAAGGTCATTTTTGCTGAATTTCTGCTGCCAAGGAGAGTGGTCGCAGCAACTCGAAACTTTGTTCCTGTGTAGTCGGACTGATGTCTATGCACAAAAAGTTTGGTGAGTCGAAAAAAATTCCTCAAAGAATAATGAATTTTCGAAAAAGTATCCTTCGGTTGCGTAATCACTCTGCAATTACTGATTTTTTTCCCGATATAATTGTATGTCCATCGTAAGCTTCTATAGATTATCTGTGCAATAGAACAAAAATTAGGTCGATATCTGCTCTGAGTTGAAAGTTACAAACGATTGAAAAAGTGCGCAATGACTTTTGACGCCGACTGTACATTATATAAATCGGAATAGTGACTTAGAAATCATAGCATAGACATAGACATAGACATAGACATAGACATAGACATAGACATTTATCCTGACATCAGGCAATAAGCCTGCAGAACGGCAACTTAGGGAAGGGATTGGGATCTTCATACTCAGTGTCGTTGGTTCAAGGTTTGGAATCTTCTCAACTGATGGTCGCACTGGTCGAGTTCGTTTGAGGCGTGAATTAGATCATCCAACCGAAGTCCATACGTAACGTGGCTTAGAGCAAGCTCACGAAGCAGGCTTCTTGAATGGGGCCTTTCTTGACGGCAGTTCACTTGAGACGATGGGATCCGTCCTGGGTCCTCCTCTTGAAGTGTACCAAGTGGGCGATACGCATCCGGTTGACGCAGCGGACGGACAAGGATTCTCCAGGATGGCGTGTAAGTGAGCGGGGGTGAGAGTCGGCCGCCCGTCACGAGCTCGAGAATAGAGAATGGAGAATGGAGAATTCATGGGTCCACCGACTTTCTCCGCCACCCCTGTCCATCCCTCGTTTCTTGAATTGGAAGTGCGGCATATTCGAACGCGAGAGTTTCCCCAAATTTTCACCTCCCCGTTTCCCTCTCCTCCCCCCCCCTGACTCGCCTGGGCAGTGCGGGTAGTCATGGTCGTAGAAACCATGATAGTATAGTGGACTGAATCGAATATCCTGAAAGAATTTTCGGAATAGTGACCAAATTATAAATATGGAGACGGAGACAGTCTCTTATATAGGGATACTTTTTGACTAATAGCTTTGTTTGTTAAAAAATCAAGATCGGAAAAACTCGGAATCGATCAAAAAATGATCTGGACTGCTGCTGTGATGCCTGTGAGAATATCTGTCATGATACGCGTGAACATTTGCGTTTATCTCTCATACTTTGTAGTTTATGAATTTTCAAACATTTCTAATAAGTGTTGATTTTCCATGTGCCGTCAGGGTGGAAAACACGAACAATACGTGTCATGACCATTTTGAGCACGGGTTTTCGATTTTTCTCCATACAGTCTCTTAAGGTAGGGGGATAGAGATATGGGTCGTTCTTAGGCACATCGAATGTTTAATTTTGGTAACAGGAAAGAATAACATAGCATAGTAGCCAACCAAAAGGACAAACAGCGAATTAGACTGTAAAGTTTTTGGCCTATAAATTGTTGTAGAATGGCTCAAATTTCGTTACTTGTCTAGTTTTCCGGAAGTGTATATAACCCGACCTCCGACCACCAACCCTGCGCTTGGAAATTTGTAATAAGGAGATAGTGAAACTCAACCATTCTTCCGGAGAACTAGGCAAGTGACCAAATTTCTACACCCGAGCGTGATTTTCGGTTAACTTTTCCTGTTCTTTCGAAGGAGCCGCATATCGTCGCTGAAAAGTTAAATTCTAATTTTAATTTTCACCTCTCAAAGGTGAATCAATATTAATATGAATCAAGCGTTGTGAACGCGTTTTAAAAGTTCCGGTATACACTTTATAAATTTGTCGACAAAAATTGAAAAATATATTTTTGAAACGAAACTTGTTTCTCATATTCTCCGCGTATGTTAAGCAGAATAACTAGTTTCTAGCAAAACTGGGAGCTGAGAAACACTATAGAACCGGACAAATCCCTAAATGCCGGTTGTGGGACCCGTGGACCTGATAGTTCGAATCCTGGACACCACAGTATGTTTCCATATTATGGTTGATTTCAATTGGGGTTGAGAATCTAGTTCCCGGGCTCATACATTCCCTTTTGAATCTCATAGAATAGGATTATGCTATAATGCGCTCACTCATATTCGCAATCAATTCAGATTATTGACGAACACTACGCACATTCCTCATACAACTACAGAACGGGGATTGCTGATCGTGATTTTAGGCATGACGGCCGCATTAGCGGTTGCAAGCGTGAGTAAAGGCAATTTAATTGCAAGATGTATCTAAAATATGAAGTACACCAAAAACTATTGCAGGCCCTCCTATTCGCTATTTGGTTAATCATGGAAAGGAGAAAGAAGGAAGCACGATATCAACAGGTTGATAACATCTACAAACGGAAGAATGTGAGCTCTAGAGAATCTTTCCGATACAGTCTCAAGTATATTAACAGCATAATGAGACTGTGATGTTGTTACAGCCACTTCCATCCTCCCGAATCTTCGAGCATGGATACTTTACAACCAACCTCTCAACTGAGAGAAAGTATAGAGAGATGGATCAACAACGGTGCACTTACTTGTAGAATATGTCCACACTTTACGAACAATGAAAGCAATTAACTAGCTAACGACTAATCAACTATTCCAACATTGATATTAAATTTTCAAATTTATATTGATAAGCCACATAACGTCGAAAACCAGTTTTGAAGCTTTCACAGAAGTATTCCATCAGCCAACGCCGAATTGGTGAGGGGGCCAGGTCATATGAGGGGCAGTTGACAGGATCAATGCACAAGGAATTAGGCGGATGCATAAAGCGTGAAGAGAAAAATAAGAATTGATCAGAAGAATCGAAGGCGAATTGCAGGGAATCGAGCAAGGTTTAAAAATTAATATTCTCTAAAACTATGTGTTCACCATAGATTAAAGGGGGCTTGACAGCAATATTTTCGCACATAAAGTGGCAACGTAGAGTTGTAGGGACTGACTACCCGATCAGATACCGCGTTATCCGAAGTCTCAAAGATGCCTCTAAAGCCAACAGCGGTTTTTTAAAGTCTGCCTGTTGAAGCAGGCAAGGCAAGATCGAGGTAAGAGGCAGGAGAGTACGGTAGTCCTTCCATATCGATTGATTGAGACCAATATTCGACAAATAAGGTGGCAATAGAAGACAGACACCGGCAGGGGTCGAACCCATGACTGCGAGATCGCAATGCAATCACGCAACCGCTAAGCTACGGGTCAGTTGTGGAGAGGGGAATGCAGAGATTTCATATCTCGAGCTGTGCACTCTTGCTCTTGCGAGCAGGGAAAGGGAATCTAATAGCAAGTGTTCTCCTTTTCGGTTGATGAGGAGAAAACAACGGCTTGTCGTTGCCAGCACTGCCCTCCACGATCTTCTCAAGAACCAGTGGGGATCCTGCATCAAGCGAGACTGCGCAGCTCGAGATATGAAATCTCTGCAATCCCCTCTCCACAACTGACCCGTAGCCTGGCGGTTGCGTGATTGTCTTGCGATCTCGCAGT
The DNA here is from genome assembly GCA_900490845.1 of Pristionchus japonicus. Classification (NCBI taxonomy): domain Eukaryota; kingdom Metazoa; phylum Nematoda; class Chromadorea; order Rhabditida; family Neodiplogasteridae; genus Pristionchus; species Pristionchus japonicus. The sequence continues at coordinate 9,982 of LS502436.1, read as the reverse complement.
CATGGGTTCGACTCCTGCCGGTGTCTTTCTTCTGTTGCCACCTTATTTTTCGAATATTGGTCTCAATCAATCGATATGGGAGGACTACCGTACTCTCCTGCCTCTTACCTCGATCTTGCCTGCTTCAACAGGCAGACTTTAAAAATCCGCTGTGGGCTTTAGAGGCATCTTTGAGACTTCGGATAACGCGTAATCTGATCGGGTAATCAGTCCCTACAACTCTACGTTGCCACTTTATGTGCGAAAATATTGCTGTCAAGCCCCCTTTAATGAATTATTGAAAAAGTATGGTCACACTTGCGTCATCACTATGCAATAAGGGAGAGTTTGCACAAAATCGAAATACATGAGTCGTATTCCTCTGAGGACTACCTGTGTAATGAAATAACAGTTCAGGTCAAAATCTGAATTGGCTAAAGAGTTATAGACGAAACAAAAAGTGACCCAATACTTTTGAGCGCGACTGTATTTCATACTCCCCATTATCTTATATTTCATACTCCCGATTATCTCTTTTAGTTTTCTCGGTTTCTGCGAATCGCCCACCCGTGAAATCAGCGCATGTAACATTTGACCACTGTTCAGTTAGAAAGTGATTAGAGTAATCTCGATCTGCGCTAATATCCTTGGCGATTTTTATCCTTTTGTCTTGTCGCAGAAGAGTGGTAATCGGCCTTAAGTCATCGAGATCATTCGAGATGATAAGCCTTAGATCTCTTGATGAGCGGTCTCTCAATCTCGCATCATGGTTTAAATTAAATTCATGCCTATATTACGTTATCTTTCAGATTTCCGTGTACAACCAACGTGATTCTTAACCATGATTCATGCATAATCGCATAAAGCTAGAAAAAAAAATAGTTAGATAGATATATAATTATCCTGACATCAGGAAATGGTCCTGCAGTACGGCAAGTTTAATGAGGGGATTGGGATTTTGCTTCTCAACGCGTCGTTAGGACAAGGGATGGAATCTTCTTACACGTATCTTCTCGATTGATAGTCGCGCTTTCTCGAGATCGCTTGAGGTCCTTACTTAGCGTGGTCTAGAGTAAACACACGGAGCAGCCTTTTTGAATGGGGCTTTCTTGACGCTAGATCACTTGAGACGATGGGGGTCCGTCCTAGGTCCTCCTCTTGAAGTTACCAAGTGGGCGATACTCATCCGGTTTCCCAAGATGACGGACGAGGATTCTCCAGAGGGGGTGAGTATCGACCGCCCGTCACGAGCGCGAGAATAGAGAATGGAGAATGGAGAAAATATAGGTCCACCGACCTTCTCCGCAGTCCATCCCTCGTTTCTTGAATTGGAAGTGCGGCATATTCGAACGCGCGGAGTGCGAGAGTTTCACCTTCTCGTTTCCTTCTCCTTTCCCCCTGACTCGCTGGAGCAGTGTGGGTAGTGATGGTCGTAGAAACCATGATAGTATAGTGGACTGAATCGAGTTAATGAATTTTCAAACATTTAAAATATATGTTGATTTCTAATGTGCCGTCAGGGTGGAAAACATGATCATTTTGAGCACGGGTTTCGATTTTTTTCTCCATACAGTCGCTTAAGGTAGAGAAGATAGAGATATGGGTCGTTCTTAGGCACATTGGATGTTTAATTTCGGTAACAGGCACCCAATGGGCAGGAGCACTGCTCTTCTTTATTGCAGGTACCACTGAACATCGGGTACCCGTTCTTGAAAGCATTTTGAATAAGATTTATATGTCCAAGTCAGTGGAACGAGGGAATGAGGAGCTTACGGCTGTTAGGACGTGTTGCTTTTGCAATTCAATTGCACATTCTCACCTCATTTTAAATGTGTTTGTGAAGTCATGAAAAAGGAAACAGGAGAATGAGGGAGATACGACCGACTATAGTGAGAAGAGAATTGTCTTGTGAGCAAGCTGTACTGCTCTTATCTATGGTGAGTGAGCACTGATAGCAATACCTAATACCTTGTCGAGAAGCACATTCCGTCGCATCGAATGCATTATTCCTTTTGTCATTGTATACGCGATTGATCAGGTCGTGATAAGAGAGTGAGTGTAAAGTGGTGATGTGATGAATATGTGATTTTGATATATTACAAAAAAAATTAAAAATTCAGATACAGATAGCTCTGTACTTTCCTGTTTTCGCTACTGTTTTCGCTCACGCTTCCTTCCTTAAATCAACAGAAACGACGAGGGTAGATCAGTAAAGTATTAGGAGGAATGATTTATATAGGAAAAATTATCTGAATCTCTCCATTCGAAACACTTGCATAAGTTCACAGTAAAATAGAAGCTTCCGATCGGTTGCATCAAAGGCTCAAGAGATGATATTGACAAACCCTGATGTTGACAAACTGCGAACCTCGTAATTCAGGAATTCATACGAGAATGGACAATTTTGCTGTGTCATTGTAAAAGATCGCTCCGCATCATTAAAAGCCCCGCTGTTGTCTGGAACGTGTTCTTCCTGACTGTGCAGTGCAAAGCCAACAGTTTTTTTTTGTTGATTTTAGACTTCTCGAATAGAAAATTCAGATATGAATAAATTTTCAAGGATCAAGCCTGGGAACGTCCGGCTCTGTTCTGGTAGATGTGTCCCGTAAAAAAATGTGTCCAAATTAAATTGATGTGCCCCGTAAAAAAATTGAAGTAGATGTGTTCCGTTGAAATAGATTTGTCCCAAGATTTGCATCCGGATCCAAAATTTACGCTTTCTCCTACTTGTCTAAAATCTTACTGATCATTTTTCCATGCCTTGTGGATCAATTAAGACCATGTGCGCTTTGAATTATTATTTGAATAATCGACGAGCACTACGAGGAGGAGTAGGGGAGCACGTGTTTTGGTTGTCTGCATGCTTCGAACGTGAGATATATTCATGGAACACATGTATTTTTGAGGATCCGGAAGTACACGAGACTTTTTTTTTCTGAGACAGTTGCGTCTTCCATGCAACAACTACCCGCATTCCCGTTTTAATATTCAACCAATAATCCAATCCACCAAAAAAACATTATTTATTAAAATCAGTTCGCGATTAATCGCCTACATGCGATCGCACTTTCTCTCACAGTACTCTGGCCGCGTCGCGTCCATTTACATGCGTTGCGGCCTCTCGTTGACCTCGTCCTCTCTTCCCTTTCGTCATCATTCCTTACCGAATCGTCAGTCACAGCGCCCGCCCACGAGCGAGTCACGTTTGGCATTAACGAACAGACCTCGGTCATCCATTGATCCAATAAGAGATCACAGCCAAGGTCAACGTGACGTCGACTACCTCATGCAACGGCATCATCTTTGTCCCATCTTCTCCCCTCTCCAAAATTAGTTCCCTTCCTTCCCCTTCTCGCCATCTTTTGCTGGTTTCGCCTTGTATTAATATATCGTAAATAACCAATCATTGACCTGACCACACCACAACTCACATCACCATAAAAAAAACTAAGCTGATTCCTGTTAAACTAAGCTGATTCCTGTTCATTAATTACTAATCAGTATAATTAGTTAAGTATTTTGCACGGCTAGTTTGTACAGGGACACATCTACTTTTTCTCGGACACGACTTTTTTTTACAATACATAAGAGAGGAATCGCGAGTGAATCGACCAAGGGGCGGCAGTAGGACTTGAAAATTCTGAAAAAATTCTCAGAAGTACTTTTAACTATGCTCTTTCAAACTGCGTTGTTTTAAAAATTTTATTTTTCGAGTACGGCCGTCTTGAAGTTGACGTCCTTTGAAAAAAATGCCCGGGGTCGTTGTCGAAAAATGGAAAAAATTCTGAAATTTTTTCTGGAAAACCTTATATATATGGACTACGAATCGTGAGAAATTCGCGATACGGTTTTTTCGATTTCAAAAGTTATTCAAATTTTTCAAATAACCGACCGCCCTTCACCAGAAATTCAACGACGAATGAAATACTCAATTGGAGGTTGTAGAGGGATCTTTCCTCAACATTTTCCGTTTTTTAAAAAGTTTCTAGCACAATTTTAAAGAAACTTATGACCATTTTTCGACAACGGCCCCGGGCATTTTTTCGTATGACGTCAACTGCAAGACGGCCGTACTCGAAAAAATTTTTTTTTTATATTCGGCCAACGCAGTTTGTGGTCGATTCTCGCGATTCCTCTCATATGAGACGAATCGCGACAGAATTACCCACCCTGCGGAGGTATGCCAAAAGTTGGACCTACAGGTTCCCGAAATGCACTATAAATCGCCTGAAGGATTCCCTTTATAAATCCGGTTTGGAAATATTTAAAAAAAATTCATTCCTGCGTTACAGCTGGTCAAAGGTGTTCGTTTCAACGTTTTTTCACAAAACTCGCCTCACAAGAAAATTCATAACTTCGTTCAATGTGAATATTTTCACTCATTCTCGGCTGCAATCGAAAGAAGAGACATCGAGCTAAATTTAAAAAAATTTAAACTGATTCCTGGTCCTAGCTACGGTTCGGAACGGTCGGGCGTCAATCAAGATTGTGTAAATCTTTCAATACCGTATGGTCCGGGAATGTCTATGATGCAAAAATGTGGCTCACTTTCGTCTTTTGAGGCAAGGATGAGGTGTGGAAACAATTACTTCCACAGCACCAATTGAAAAAAATGAGCATATTTTCACCGAAAATTGTCAAAAACAATTTTTGAAAGTCTTCAGGAGCACATTTGAGGGGTTTCCAATGGTCGCAAATGGGATTCCTACTCATGTTGACTCGTATGTTCATGACCGTTGGAATTGGCTTTCCAGAAGTGTTTCTTCTGTCAAATGGCAGCCATAAGGATGAATTTTTATGTAAAACTCAAAAATCCACCCATATGAGGAAACAAATAGGAAACAAATACTTTCGTTTTTCTAAATTCAAATATACTCACATTAAAGGAGGAGTAAAAGCATCATCCGCCAGTTTAAAGAAGAACGCCGTCCCTGATCAATCAGGCGGTTACGGTGTCCGTGCTAAATCACGTAAAACTTCTGGAATTTCGCCAAACGCCTCGGTGGCTGACAATTTCGTCCCTTTTCTCTTTTACGCTCTTGTTGGTCGTTATTTTCATCCGGTTTACGTGTATTTCTTGTTAAAATCTTGTTCACAGCCCTTTAAACGTCCGTTGCCAACTATTCACTACGTTTATCATGGACGGCTGCGAAATTTCGTCTATTGAGTTCGTCACACGCGTGTCGCATTTCTTCCTTGTTATTGATTTCCCGTTAACTGTACTTAAGCGCGCTTTGATAGCTAGTTATGCCCACGATATGATTTTATGCACTTTACAGCCGGTATTAGCCGGAAATATTCCCAAAACGGGTCAGGAATGCTCCCTCACTTTGCCTTGGCGCTCGCACTTGCGGTTTTCCTCACGCTTGCTCTTTTCCTTTCCACTTTCTCAGCTCCTTTCCGCGTATCATAGCCAAAATACAACCTTGACAACTAGTCTGACCATCGATATAAACCTATTCCCTCGTGCCGACGGATTCAATGCTCGCACGCGTGTTTCTCGTCTTGTTCCTCGTTTTTGTCAAACCTGTGTACGCCTTTTAAAGGTCAAAATGCGATCAGTTGCCCGAAATCATCCCGTTTATCCATGCAGTATGATGCGTTTTGCCAAATTTATCAAAAAATCGAATATCTACTCGCATGAACTCCCTTCTTGCTCATTCAACCTTGCTGTTCTCCCTTTCGCAAATATTTCACGATATTCGGACGATAATAACCTCGTTTGGCCCTGTATCGTTGCTTATATGTGCCAAATGTCCAATAACCTCGCATTCCCATGCAATCCTAATCATTCATTCGTTTCTTGCAGGATCAACGTTTTCTCTGATGGAAGGAAGGAAAGTAGAATAATATTATTGCTGGACTCTCCTCGCCCTCCTCCTCCACTCGAGTGAGTTCGTAGTTACTAGAGAAGTAATTTTTTTAAGTAAAATAGTTTATTAATTAAAATACTGCTTTTGATAACGAGCGGTAGGAAACTATTGTAGTTATCGTATGCTACTTGTATGCTAGTTTTGAGTAGAAATATTTCCTACTAGAGTTGTGGATCGGGATCGGAATTACCGTGCCCTCTTTGCATACTCAATCCCGACATTATGACATTCTGGCGAGATTGACCTACCCTCGCCTCTTGCATCACACTAGCTCGCGGATGGAGAGAGTATGCAAAGAGGGCTCGGTGATTCCGATCCCGATCTCGAACCGGCAACCCATCTAACCACCCTCATCAATCTATCTTTCTTTGGCAAAATTTTACTGGACTGGTTAGGACCTTCCGGTGAACACCGCTTCTTGTTACAATGATCCTAACTTTTCACGGACGTACTTTTCTTTCTCTCTTTCGGTCTTTAAGGCGATCGATTGACTGCATATTCAGTACTGTAACCTCAAGCGCCATAGACTGCGTTCTATCGTTTTCAAATTGCAAACAGATTTGTTATTTTCTAGCTGGTTTATTGCCTTAGTCATAATATGAGGCCGTTTGCGTAAGGCTCAACAAATGTCAACGGGGGTCTGGAACAGGCACAAAACCTGAAATGTCCCGATAGTTGGCCCCAGGGGTCATTTTTGACCCTCTACGCGAACAACCACACCATTTTGTCATAAGTCATTTTTCGGCTCCGGGGTCACCCAGCCTTCGGTCGACCTTAATTTTGTTTTTTGAAGTTTTTTCGCTGGTAAGTGGTCAAAATGGTTCGAAATCCGTCATCCCCGACCAGAATTACGAGCTCTATCGAATGAAACAAAAATTTATTTTTTGAAACATTTCGTATGCACAGAAAATAAGATTTTTGACAGAGTGCTCATGCCAGGCCAAATTTTTCAAGGAAGATGGGACATGTTCCCCTGATCATTTTAAGCTATTAAACATGAATTTCGAACTTGCAGGGACTTCGCTACATCGATTTTAGTGAAAAACGGAAAAATGAAAGTGCATGTATACCCCCGTTATGGTGCTCATTTTGTAGAGTATATTGAGGCGATCAACTTTTGTTCACATCATTGGTCCAAAAAACTCTCCCCGCAAAGTTACAGTCGGTCAAAGTTACCATTTCCTAGGCATTCATTTTATTGCTTTTTCAGCTGCCTTTTGAGCACCTATAACTTTGCGGGGAGAGGTTTTTTGGACCAATGATGTGAACAAAAGTTGATCGCCTCAATATACTCTACAAAATGAGCACCATAACGGGGGTATACATGCACTTTCGTTTTTCCGTTTTTCACTAAAATCGATGTAGCGAAGTCCCTGCAAGTTCAAAATGCATGTTTAATAGCTTAAAATGATCAGGGGAACATGTCCCATCTTCCTTGAAAAATTTGGCCTGGCATGAGCACTCTGTCAAAAATCTTATTTTCTGTGCATACGAAATTTTTCAAAAAATAAATTTTTTGTTTCATTCGATAGAGCTCGTAATTCTGGTCGGGGATGACGGATTTCGAACCATTTTGACCCCGGAGCCGAAAAATGACTTATGACAAAATGGTGTGGTTTTTCGCGTAGAGGGTCAAAAATGACCCCTGGGGCCAACTTTTGGGACAGGTTTTGTGCCTGTTCCTGTTGCTTGTTGAACCTTACGAAAACGGCCTCATATATTGCTAATTAATTATTATTCAGGGGACTAGATCGATCGCTAGGAGGAGGGCCGCCAGCGAGGAGAAGAGGTGTAGTAGATTAAGGTAGGGGGTTACGATATTTGAATATTGTTGTAGTTATGTTGTCTTACAAGTTATTTTATTGTTGATCTAGATTCAAGTTTTGTATATTATTAGTTTATTTCATGAACATAGTACGCAACGTTTATCACTGATGGTTCGGTAGCTGATGAACAAAGTAGACATCGTTTAGTTTCGTTCTGTTTATTTGATGGTTATGTTAGAATTAGTATTACGGATGTAATTGTAGATAAAGTGGTCTTTCTCATAACATTATGATTGTTTTGCCGACACTTAGAATCGATGGAGAAGTGATTGGATACGGTAGATCATTTATCGTATTGGTGGACGGAAGTTTGAGTACTCATTTTAGAACTCAAATGGCTAGTCCCGGCATGATCATGTTATTGCCCGATTCACTTTCTATGTAGTTTAAAAGAACGATTCCTGAGTCGTGTGAAGTCGATTCCTATTAGGTATTAGAACGAAACGAGGTTACAAATAGAACAGAAATGGTAAGGCTGCTAGGAAGAGACAAGAAAGGGAGATTCCTAAAGATAACGCGGTTGGACGTTTCGGTCCTTGGGTCGTAGACACCCAACCGCCTCACGGAGGGTGGACCTCGTCAGTACGACGCCCTCCGCAAGTGGGGAAGAGAAAAGATGGGGAAGGGAAGA
>LS498941.1:482722-510058 GCA_900490845.1 Pristionchus japonicus | reverse complement strand
AGCATAAAATTGAGCAATAATAGGCAACAACACGGATAAATAATCGATAAATGGAAGAGAAACAACAAGAGCGAGCATCGCACCACTGTGGCGCATTTGCCGGCACGGGGAAACTCCGGCTCTACAGTACATCGTGTGCCAAGCGCAATCCCGCCGTGGTGGGAGTCGCCGTACGCGATTCTTGGGACTCCTTCTTTAAAGAAGGAGTAACCCTCACACGTCCCACACAGAACAAACTGTGCGGACAATGGCATATTGTAATTTCGGCGCCAGCTTGCGATCGCGAACTGACGAGCAAACGCGTTTTATTTATTTTCGAATTATTATTGATTTTTGCGTTTTCCTTGTCGCATATGTTGTTGCTATGATGCCTCTCTATGTTTTACGTCGAATTTGAATACACCGAGCATTGATTTGAGCCCATAAAAAGCGTTTCCGCGAGCTGTACTTCCGTTTTTTTTCTATTGTCCAAAACCTATGCGTTTACTCACGCTTTTGTTGGGAACATAAGTCAGGAAGTGAAATGGTTGAGTTAGAACACGTGCTGCTAAGAAATCCAAGCTTTTGAACGCTTCAACAACGTAATTTAGTTGCGAGTACTTGCCCCAATTGTCCTTGCTGCGCGCGTCGTGTGCTGTTCTTGGGTCGTTTGTTCGCCAATTCGTGTTATAACACCTGTGATCATTTTCGCCATCGTATTCTTGATTAAATGGCATGTTATTTGACAGGGTTTGGTCGCGGTCATGTGAATTAGCGTTGTGCCACCAAGAAGCACGCCCAATCTACAGGAGTTGCCCAGGTTAGCCATTTTCTTTTGAAACTATGGTTTTTTGGATAATATACTCTCCCACTACTAAACGCCATCGCCATTTCGCATTGTTTACATGCCAAAATCGCGTATTTTTCAATTAGCGAGTAGCAGTGAGACAGGTTGGTTATTCATTCTGAAAGACTAGCAGTCTTTGTGTTTTAATAAATTAATAAATAGTGTAAATAGGAACCTTGATCAACCTTCAGGCTGATTGAGTGACGTCGGGAAATAGTGTTTGTTTTGTTAGTTGAACGACAGTTGTCGAAATGTAATGATATTTTGATGAATTCACACTAATTAATTAGCTGAGCAGTGATCCTTGCTCATATAAATTATATATTGTTTGTAATTATCCATATTGTATCGTTTCAGGTGTCAAAATGTGCACGACAGTCATGTCGTCGCTCATCATGCCCGAGAAGTTCCAGCACATCCACAGTGTGATGAACACCAACATCAATGGAAACAAGACTAACCCTTTGTCCTAACCGCCATAAAGGTGTGTTTATAGTTTTCTGATTTCTTCTATAATATCTAGCTCGTTGTTATATGCTCTATCCTCCAAAAATGCGTGATTCTCTGCGCCGAAGATTCACTGTAATGCACTCCTTTCAGTGAATGGGCGTTGTTTGCCGTGGCAAGGCCGATATCGACGTCACTTGACGCGCTGGAGGGCTCTCTGAGGAGGAGGTCGAAGATATCACCACCGTCATGCAGAACCCGACCCAGTACAAGATCCCTGATTGGTTCCTCAACAGGCAGAGAGACTACAAGGATAGAAGGCTCATCAGGTAAGTAAAGTAAAACGATCTATTCATTTTTATGTATTATTCATAAAGTTGGACCTTTTGTTTTGAATTTATTAGCACGGTTGTTTACGAATGCACGACTCCGTCCTTTTGTCTATTATCAGTAATTACTATGGGGTTTCCACTGTAAATCGCGCGAAATTTGATATTTCGATGTTTGGCGACCTCGAAGTAACGTAAGTGCCTCAAAGTGCAGTCAAACTGACGATCAATACCCGTGATAATCTGGATAGTTTCGTTTTCGCAAGCCGTGATCACTACATTATTATAGGTTCTCTCCACCGGTATCGACAACAAATGGCGTGAGAATCTCGAGCGTTTCAAGAAGATCCGCCTCCACAGAGGTTTCCGTCACTACTGGTGACTCCGTGCCCATGGACAGCACACCAAGACTACCGACCGCATGGAAAGAGATTGAATAGAGTAAAAGGATTACGGTAGGAGAACGTAACGCTCAATTATTGTTTATTTTTACACCCTATTACTTGATAACGCGCTTAATCAAGTGTTTGAGCACTAGAAAAAATCGTGCAAAAGATTTGCGTCGGCGAGGACTCGAACTGGCAAATTTAGAAGGCGCGTGCGCGACATGACCATCACACAACCATTCGGCCAAAAGAGCTGGCATCGTTCCAGGAAGTTTGCACCGCGCATCTTGATTTTGCCTGTGCCAATGTAGAAACTTTGAGCGCGCGTAAGCCTGCTCAGAGTTAAGATAGAGACTTCCAACTTTGGGAAAGTCTTCGTATTCAAGGGATCAATAGGACCACGTCGTCACTTTACCCTACCCAACTTAAGGGTTACTCCTTCTTTAATAGAGTTTGCTCTATTTTCTTTGCGCCTTCCTTCTCATCATAAAACGTCATATTTGTAGCTGCATACACCAGCTCATTCTACTCGATGATCACCTATTCGACTAAGGATCACCATGGAAATAATGAAATCCAAGGTAAGTCATATTCTTCGGGCATCTCTTTCTATCAGTGATTGTGAGTGTAACGTTTCAGACTCGGCTACAGTGAGCGTGTTCCGGATCTCGACTACACTACTGTAACTTACCAGTTATGGGAATCCTGCAACAACGTAGCGTGGAATGTCGATCCACACGAGCTGCCATCCTCGTGAGAAGTAACTCTCGGTGATCACCAGAAAAAAAACAAATACTAAATAACCAGCCCTGAGTGTAATTGATGATTTCGTGACTCTGTAAAAAAATATGATAAAAGGATATTCATATTCACAGTTCAATTGAATCATGATGAACATGGCTATGGTGAGAAGAAATGATCTGTGAGGTTGGTTTTGGTACCAGCCGGGGCAGGGAACTAGAGGATGAGGAGGGGGATAGAAAGGATGGCGTAACAGTGATTCGCAGACTGGTCACTCGTCTGATCACTCAAAGAGATTGCTCAGGGGGTAACGAGAGAGCGCGAGGGATTGCAGTTACCGAAGAGAGAGGCAGAGAAGGAAAGAGTGCTCACTCCGCGCCACGTCACGAGTTTACTCTTGAAGGGAACTGCTCGCTTTACTGTTCCTCGTTTGCACGTTTCGCGGTTGTCGTTTGACGAGATTTTTTCATGTTCTTTGTCACTAAGTTTCTGTTTCAGCTGCCTACCCCAGCTCACACACGAGGTATTCTCTACAATGAATGAAGAAAAAGGAAAATGAACATGATGAATGCACGAAGTAAGCACCAAATTAATTCCAAAGATAATAATTGGCTTTGTTTAGGGCTGTGTCAAGCAGTACTAGAGACTGACAACGCAGGTGAGGATTTTGAACTACTTTCGTAGCCACACACTGAAATCAAATTGGTTCCACTCGAATTGGATAATTTTCAGGATATTACCATTGCTGGTGAGGAGAGAACGACGGCACGTGGATAATATTCCATTGGAATTATCGATTCCAGAGGAAGAAAGAAGACTGGACTTGGCGAATAAATAAATTGTGTATATATAGATATATCTTTTCTTCATTGCAAGTTTCCTATGCAAAAACACCTTCACAAACAACTAGATACTAGCCAATAGGGAGAACTGGATTGGGTCACTGGAAAGAGGCTTCTATTGATTGACAAAGGAACGTCCATTTGAAACGAATAACTTCTTTTCATAGCGCAAGGTTTAGCCAGAAGATGGTGATTGATTGTTGTTAGGGAGAGCTCGAATTCTGAATCGAAGACAGAGACACTCGTACCGCTGTTTATCTTGTTCTAGTGATGAATTCATTTGGCAGAGAATAGTCAACACCCTCTCAGAAAAGACATGAATTCGTACCAGCCGGTTAAGCAACGTTTGAGGTCATTGTTTGCATAGAGATCAGTAGAGAAAGAGAACACTCTCGGTTTCCATCCCCTCTTTCCCGTACCCCTCGACTAGCCGAGTCTATACACTCGCTAGAGGAGATTGGAAGTGCATTTCACTTCTCTCCTCGTCATTCATTTATCCTCGCATCGATCCGTCTCGCGATTGCTTTACGCTCAATCATCATCATTTCGTTCTTCCCGTTCTTAATCTACGTTCTCTATTTGAAGTCGATTTCTGCCATTCCAGCTGCATACATCAGCTCCTCTTCGAGGTCAACTCGACAAAATATCACACACCCACTTCACAGGGAATGAATATACATCAAGGTACGTAATTTGGTCAGGTCAGCCTACCTCTGATTTCCCACTTTCCTGGTATTTGTGCAATGTTTTCTTTGCGAATTCGAAGGAGATCTTTTTCAGACAACAAAGTTCGCGCTGTCTGGTGCAAGCTGAATTCTTCACTACTCGGACAAGAGGATCGTCTCAAGATCCGTTCTCAGACAGAGACGACGCACTGACTACGCCGTGTGTTGGATCAAGAACACCGTCGAATGAGAAGGAGAGTAAATAGAAGTTGAAAGGGCTCAGAAGCGGGGATAGTCTTCGACGAAAACGACCAACAGGATACCATGGCCGTATTGTGATAAATATATTATACCTGTTTTCTTATTATTATATACATGAAGGGACACATACATTAAAGAACATGAAGGGGATAATTGCCCATGCATACCAACTGTCTTACGTGTGAAATGGGATTCAAATTAGGGCCATCCAGATGTGCAATATGTGAGTGTTATTTGCGAAGAGACTGGTAGAGAAAGAGAGACTCTCTCTCTGTCTCTCTCTCTCTCTCTCTCGCTCAATAGTACACTCGCGAGAAAACATTCGCTTCCGCTCACACCATTTTCTCCCTCTTCATTTGCTTCTTTTCCTAATTCCTTTGAATATGTTATACAAACTGGCTATTGTTTATTTCGCTTTGTAACCTCCATTTTCGTTCATTCGCTCTTCGTTCAGTTAATTCGCTTCCTTTCAGCTGCCTACATCAGCTCGACGAAGAAGGCTTCTTCTCCTCATCATTACAAACTCTGCGAACAACCGATCCCAGGTATGTCTTTGGAAATTTATTCTAACAATTCTAGTTCACCTTCGAATTTCCAATAGTCTTGTTCACTCCATCACATCGCAAACCGAATCATTTCTTTCAGGAAGTCTGAAACTATTCTCTACCGTCCGCTCTCAGGATACTTTCAATAACAATATAGACGAAAAGGATCTGCGAAGAAACATGGACGATACTCAGAGAAGGCGAAGATATTCATCGAAAACGATCAACAGGATGCAGTGGCCGAATTGTGATAAAATGTTTTTTCACTCAAACTACTTGCACATTTTGCTACTGAATGAATGATTAGCCCCTTTACGGTTGAACAGTTCTAAAATTGGAAAAGACGAAAGACATAGTTGAATCTCGACCACAGAACGGGATTGCGGATGAGACGATTGTAACGAACCATTGAAAGACAGAGAACACACTGCTTGCGAAGAGACGGGCAGAGAAAGAGAGTGTGCGTCCCTTCCGGCACAACAATCGAATGTCCACTCGCGAGACGGGATTGAACTGCTTTCACTCCATCTCGCGTCTAGTTTCAATCGTTACTCGACGCACTACTAGCGACACTTTCCGTTATGTCGTCTCCAGTCGCTACTAGAAATGTTTATGGAATTTGTCGTTATTCACTTTTGCCAGCATCATTTATTCTTGTTTTTCTTATAACGACTACTTTCAGCTGCATACACCAGCTCTTTCTCGAGGAGTTCTCGAAGTCAATCAAGAAATGGACACCCGAAAAGGTATGCTTTCATAGCTCAATATTGATTACCTGCAATCTATCATCTCCCTGTGTCGGACATACGTTTTAAATTTGTTCTTTCTGAATCTCATCAATTCAGGGCGCATTCCAATGCTTCTTCTCCGAACCACGAACCAAATGATCGCCAAATGCTGTTCTCTTCTACTGTCCAACATGCGGTGCCAATTCCATCCACCACACACGCACGGAAAGCTAATCCGCTACTGCAGAAATCTCAACTAGTCACTCCATCACTCCAAGAAGTGATGAATCGGATTGAACCAGATCCAGAGAAGGCAAAAACATTCGTCTACAACGAAATACAGGATTCCGTTACCGAATTGTAATAAATATACTTTCCTATTTCAAAAGTTCTTGCTTCTAACATAATAATAAGGGGAATGGGGAGATGATTGGATCTGTATGATGAGATTACATGTTCTGTCATATCTATCATTCGTGACAACTGTGTTGGGAAAAATTCGGGTGAAATGAGTGCGATTCGGACCAGATGGTGGAAGAGAGAGAGGGAGAGTGAGGGAGCGAAAGGGAGAAATAGAGCTCGCTATTTGCGAGGATGCAAGCAGAGAAAGAGAGGAAGTGGTCTCTCGGCACAAACAATCGAGTGTCCACCTCGAGTAAAGCTTCCCGTCCTTCTCATTCGCTTTACATGGCTCATTCTTTTCCATTCATCTCAAGCACTGCATTAGTCGTTTCTAATGCGAAATCTCGGAATTCTTTCACTTTCTGGACGTTTACCCATACACCCCTTCCCCATCTTCACCATCAACTCTGCGAAATCACATTAGCGAATCACTCATTTCATTTTCGTTCTATTTTCCGGGAAAACGCAGGCGTTCCCAAATTTCGCTGTCGCTAACTATTGCTCAACTTGATTTCTTTTCACAACTTATTTCACTCGTTTCAGTTGCATACATCAGCTCGCTCTCATTCAAGAATGGTATGAAGGAAGTAAACATGGAGACAATGCAAGGTTTGGAGTTGAACAGTTTCAATATTTCTCTTTCAACGACCCACTCTTCTTTTCGTCCTGTTCAATTCATTCACTCAACAATTCTGAACAACCATTCTTTTCAGAACAACTTCATCACATCCCTGCCAATACATCGATTATCCGCAATTGAGTGTGATGCGAGCTACATTCGGTACAGAAATTTGGTCCGTCACCTTGACAAGCGAAGAGACAAAATCTACTATGACGTATGGTCGATATCCCGAGAAAACGAACTATTGTAAAACTAAATCCATGCAATCAGAATACGATAATAAAACGTAAAACTCATTCGCACAAGCTACGCAGGATATGCACTCTGTTTTATTTGAATGAAACCCATGACATATCGATCTTCGGGCAGAACTGCGCGATTTGCTTCAGTCCGGCACTGACAGCACACGCGCATGCTTCCTTGGCCACTTGCGTATTGAAGCCTGCTTGAAGTGCACATCGTTTGACGGTCGCAATAACCTGCAATACACATAGCCACTTCAAACAAGAAAGGAAATCATTCACTTCATTATCAGACGGAAGTTTGAGAGTGCATCCAAGCTTGTAGCAGGGATGCTCCTTTCCGCAATGGCTGGCACACGCTGCAGCGCCTTTCGCCGCCTCAATTCGACTTGCTTGTCATCGAACAATTGAATGAACGTACCGAGATCAGATTCGTAACCTGACTGAGTATTCCGGCCTTGTTCAATATGGAAGTTGCTTCACGGAATGCCGCGATCTGAATCGTCTCTGGATATCGACGAGTGAGCATTGGGCCCGGTGTCGGTGTGCATCTAAAACGCTTTTTTTACAAATTTAACTCTTGGACACAATCAAAGTGTAGAAAACGTCAATTCGCTACTTACACTTTTCCGAAGCTCGCCTTCACACACGACACTGCTCGCTCGATTCTTCCTCGTTGCGCCATGATGCACTGACGCGCGGCCGGAATCGATACTCCCAGCCTCGTAGCGTGCACCTTGCATCTGAAAAAAAGTGCTTCGTTCGACAGAAAATTCTAAGTTGAGAACTTCTCGGCGCAGTGCTCCAAGCTCTGTTCAGCGGTAGCGGCGCATCGATCAACTTCCGAGCAGAGACACTGACGTTGCAGTGATTGTGCAGGAGCGCCAACGAAAAGGACGGCCAACCACAGCATTTTCAACATCTGATCAATTTCACTGTGAATGAGTTGAGTATGATCTACAAAACTAGCGTATTGTTTGCTCATCTACATCTTTTATACACAATTGCGAGTCAGGCACGCGACTTGTCGAGACAGAGGGGAACGAGTAGAGACAAAACATACAATCTGGTTCGCAATCTCGAGTTCCACGGCATTGCCTTCCAAGGAGAGTATTTGTTTCCCATGTTCAAGGTCGCTGCCATGTTTATAACGATAAATCACAATACTATTAGAATATTGACAAGAGCATACGAGAAGCAATCGTCAAATTGTGAATCATGCAATAATTAGTTTCGGACAGAACGGTTCGACTGCCTTCAATCCGGCTCCAACGAGACAATTGCAGATCTCCTTCGCGATAGGCGTCGTAAAGCCGGAATCGATTGCGCATTTCTTGACTGTCGCCACAATCTGAACGATGATATTCATTTTTCAATATCTTGGAAACTTCACCTCATTATCAGACGGCAGGACCAGACTACAGCTCAGTTTGTAGCAAGGATGCTCCCTTCCACATTTGCTAGCGCACGCTGCAGCAGCCTTCGCTGCCTTGAATTAAACCATCATTTGAATCCGATTAATCAAAACTACCGAAATCAGCGAAGTGGCCTGGGTGAGCAGTCCAGCATTGTTGAGCATGCTGGTCACTTCACGGAATGCTGCCAATTGCATCGTCTCTCCGTATCGGCGAGTGATGATAGGACCAGCGGTGTCAGTGCATCTGCAAATGTTTATGTTCACCCCGTTTCAAGCGAACCTGTCGTCTAATTGGCACGATTCATTCACTCACACTTTGCCGAATTTCTCTTTGACGCACGCTACTGTCTTCTCGATTCGAGGTCGCTGGTCAACGACGCATTGACGAGCTTTCGGAATGGATACGCCCAGTCTGGTTGCGTGGATCTTGCATCTAAAAACATTTCGAACTCCGGTAAATTAGAAAACACTTTCAAAAAATGGTATAGAAAGTATATTCGAGCTCACTTGTTCGCGCAGTGATCGAGACTTTTCTCCACGATCGCTTCGCATTTATCGACTTCCGTGCAGAGACACTGCCGTTGCTGCGATTCAGCTCGAATTCCGACAAGAAAGATGGCAAAGCAGAGAATTACGAACATCTCAGTTGTGTGAATGAAAACACATTGACGACTGTTATTGAATGTCTTGCATTTTGAAACATGGGTGTTTATGCTACGAATTCCTGATTCAGAGACGAGATACGAAACTGAGATAGCAATCTGATGATTTCATGTGAACACGTGTGAGCATGAGGAAATAGAAGGTGGGGGAAACCATGAACATGTTGATGAAGACAGGAGAGGATCAGAGATCAGAGCAACCAAGGGTAATTCCTGTCAGCAGTGTTTGTTACTCCTATTCGCAGACTTTTTTTCTCTAACCAACTTTTTTTAGGAATCTTCCTTTCTTGTCTCTTCAAAAACAACTTTACCATTTCTGTTCTATTTGTAACCTAGTCTTGCTTCAATAAATAATATTCAGTCTCCACATTTTCCACGCTGGGCACTCTTCCCTCTTTTCCCACTCTTCAATCTCTGGTTAATTGATGCTTTCCTGAATCGACTTTCTGGAAACCGTTGTGTTTTGTGCAAAGACGCGTCATTTCATTGCATGTTGCAATCCTCACGCATACATTGCTTGCTGTGCCCATTATCTCTTCTCAGCTACACTTTTGATCTCACTTAGACTCATTCTTCGCTCAGGATGTTTGCGGCTCGTAAAAGTGCCGTCGAACCAAAGTGGGATGAGTGTGTTCTGATAAGAGAAGAGAGCGAAGAGCGATGAGGCTGATCTGTGATCCGTCGATTTCCCTGTTATTCCGAATTTCTGAGGCGTCCATGTACAAACTACGGCAATAAAATGATCGGAGAGATATCGGGAAACGGGCCATTCATTCCTGCAAAAACATGCAGAAAGCACGTCAGATCAGCGTCCTCGCCGCACTTATTAATTTTGTTGCGCTTTACGCTATTGGTAAGTGTAGATCACTCAAAACGTAAGAAACCGACCAATTTCAGGATTGTTATGTTTCAAATTACCAGAACTAATTGGTCCCTATCAGCGAGGTTTCTATTGCGATGACGAATCGATTCGGTTAGAGACCAAACCAAACACTGCTCTTGCGAAAGATCTGTTCTGGTCTACAATGTTGATGAGTTTGCTCACTGTAAGTGAATTTAGCTGGCAAATTATGGCGATGTTCTATGAATCTCATCTCAGATTTACTTCTGCGAATTGTACATGTATCTAAGCAGCACTACCGAGTCAATGATGCACTACCGTTGGTACAATTTCAACGTTCCCTCTTTCATCGTGAACACTGGCAAATTTTACGGTAAGCATTCCGGAATTTTTCACTAATCATCGAATACTTTTCAGGATTTTATCACGTTGGCTTCGTTCTTCAGATTATCTTCACTCAGGTGAGTATGATCTTATTTTCCTATCCGAATTGATAAATCACAGATTCCCAAGTACTTCGTCGGTCGAC
The DNA here is from genome assembly GCA_900490845.1 of Pristionchus japonicus. Lineage (NCBI taxonomy): Eukaryota > Metazoa > Nematoda > Chromadorea > Rhabditida > Neodiplogasteridae > Pristionchus > Pristionchus japonicus. The sequence goes on along the minus strand of LS498941.1, from coordinate 499,573 downwards.
TTCGACCGCATTTCATGGACGTTTGTCAGCCAACTCCTGGATACGTTTGCACTACACCTGATCAGTAAGCACAGTTCTAATTTAAATGATCCTCTTAGAAGATCTTAGAAGTCGTATGATGTTGCTATCGGGCATCGAAAGTGTCCGAAGTAGAAGTAGATATAAATAGACACGATGAAACCTATTTGTTCTAGATACATCACGAACTACACCTGTATCGAGCCCACGGATTACAAGCACGATCACTACTTGATGGAATCGAGGATGTCCTTTTTCTCCGGTCATTCCGCCTCTTCGTTCTACTTTGCTGTGTTCCTATCTGTAAGTGTACGATACCAATCAAAGATCTGGTTGTTGATTATTCAGATGTACCTCAAATCTCGCCTTGCAACGCGCGGAGTCAACCCGCAATGGCTGCCAAAGTTCCAGGTAGACTTACGACTCATCCATCTTTGCCAGGCACATTTGGCAACGAATAGGGCATAGCACTTGACACAGACACCAAAAGTCCAGGTGTCGTCTGTTTTTTTACGACCCAGACAATTCATCATTCAGATCGCGCTTGTGTTGATGGGCCTTGCGGTCTCGTACACTCGGCTGATGGACAACTTCCACCATCCCAGTGATATTCTGTTTGGTATCTTCTATGGAATGGTCATGGGCTATTTGACGGTAATGAGCATATGAGATATCTAAGATGCATTAATTCGACGATTCAGGTCAAGCACATCGCGGGACTGTTCATCTACAAAGATGGACACATCGCTATTGAGAACCCTGAAGGAATGAGAGTTTTCGCTAATTTTGTGCGGCCGGTGGAAGTTGATAGGAAGGAGGACTAAATCAATCAAATTACCCAACTGAAAATATTGTTCAATTGTTGATAAACTCTTATCATTCTACATTCACAAGCACATAGTAAACTGGGTCTCATTCTCTTACCTCAACTAATTATCTCTGAACCCGATGGTTCAACTCAGACCGACAATTAGCCAGCTGATTGCGGAAAACTAACTGCCTTGCTAGGTAATTACTGCTCACTTATCCCTTACAACCCTTCCTGGTACTGGATACCCCTAGAACTGCTATAAAAGCAGTTCCATTCCTTCTCTGATCACCAGTTCATCATGAACCGTTCCCTCCTTCTCATCGCTCTCGTGGGAGTCGCAGCTGTCTTCGGATGCTCCAGCAAGCCTTCCGGTGGAGGATGCGGGTGCAAGGCTAAGGTACATGCCGTCGGTCCCCTTTATGCTTCGAATCTGATGTAGTAGAGTTCCTCTAATTACTCAACCCTGAAGTGATGTCGTCTTTAGAAAGCGTTAGAACATCGCGTTGGTCGCCATAGTTGAGAGAACGTGGATGTAACCAATCATATTACAGGCCCGTGGTGTGCTCAAGCTTGACGGTGACAACCCGGTCGATGAGGACTTCGGATACGTGGAGGGACTCTCGCTCTGGGCCAACCCCAAGCCCCCCGCATCCATCTCTCTCAAGGAGGCCCAGGACCCCAACTTCCACTTCCAGAGATGCTGCGCCGGTCGTGGACTGTCCAACGCTTGCCAGGTAAGGGCATTCAAACTATACTCAAAAACTCTAAAGAAGTTCAATACTTCTCTCCAACGCGACGTTATCATGTCTTTTCGAGACATTCCTTGATGATTTCATTCCAGGCCCACTGCAACTTCGAGTCGTACAACCAGGATCTTCTCCAGAAAATGCTTATCGGAGCTGACGAGTGCCCTCTCGATTCCCTCTCTGAGATGCACTTCTGCGCCGCCCAAGGCAGAGATCACTCCACTTGCTGCCAGGCTAGAGTGAGTGAACTCGTGTTGTTCGGGTACAAGCACTCCTACAAGCCTCCAGACTTGAGTGGGAGTGTAATGAGATTCACAATAAGAAATGATCTCTGTCTTGAAATGTCCCTGTTCGCCTAATAATGGGGCCCTTCAGGGAGTCACGGACACGACTGCTGGAGACAAGTGCCTCGTGTTCTGCGACCAGGTCCCCGACAAGTTCACTCCCATCGACTACACTTACGCTGCTTGCTTCGGAAAGTTCGATGAGATGAAGCAGTGCTTCCACGGAACGATCAAGTCCAAGGCCAAGGCTTTCTTCCGTCATCACTAAGTTATTGCGTGCAACACCTCTATTGTATTTCCAAGTATATAACCTTCAACAATAAATGAACTATTCATTCGGGCAACACGAATACAGAAACTGTCAAGTGCATTCCATGGATCGAGTTTAGAGTACGTTAATGCACATTGGACATTTCCTCCCATTTCCAGGAGTCGGACCGAGTTTACCATTACAAATCGTCTCAAAACAATTAGGCAATGTAGTGGGCACAATTTCTGTTTCATAATTATTGTTTGTGTCGCATTTCATAGGTATTGGTTATTATGACCATTCTAAAGTGCATGGTATTTGAAAAAAATATCTCCCCATTCGAAGTTTAATGTCTTCGACATTCGAACCCAGAGAAGTTCTATTCTTCATCACCACGTGCTTTGCAATCGTTCTGATCAACAGTCATTAGAAATGATTCGATTTCAACGCTCATTATATCCAAGCACAGGTTCGGGCATGAAGTAGTTGTTGCCACTCACTATGAAAAGCGCTCAGAGTCGACTGAGCAGATCATGGACTTTCATCTCACTGTAACGAACTATGTCGGAAGCCTTTCCACTATTGTCAATGGCCTCTTCGTCATGCTGATCATCCTCTCTCCTCCTGATAATCTCGGCATCTTTCGTTCTCAATACTATGCGGGAGCATTCGCAAGCCTCTTCTTTGCTGCCACTCAGCTCTGGTCGGCTAATGTAATTTAATGTCACAAATCACATTCGTTAAAATTATCATTGGAGATGTTCTACGTTGACGGAACGTTGTTTCTGCTGTTCTCTGCACGATCCGCTGGCACGATTGGCTTTCTATCGTTCGCCGCGGCTCTGAATCTACAGTTTATGATGCTCAGTTCGAATTTCGCCGCTCGTTTCGCAGCAGTGAGAGGGTAAATATTCAGAGAATGTGGAAAAATATATATGTCTCGCGTGATAGTCTGCATTCTCTGAAGCTTCATCTTTAGAGGCTGGATTCGTCACTACTTGACGAATCACACTTTGTTCTACTGCGTTCTATTTCTAGGAGTTTTGGGTGGTTGCGTTCCTCCAATTCTACTCTTGTCACCTTCTCCAGAACTTAGGTACGATAAACTTTTGTGCAATTATGCATCTAACGCGTTCCACCATGTCAGAACTGTAGCCAATGAAACATGCTTTGATTTATTCGATATTGATTTCATGAAAGATTACTATTTCGTGTCTACTTACGAGGTTCTCTTGCCAGTAAATATTTGCTAGTTGAATACATTTTTCAGCATCTTGTGTTGGCAAGTATTATAGTTCATGAATCAATATTTGTCATGGTGGTAGCCTTCCAAGGAGGGAATTTGCTGATTATGCTGGTAAGGTCATCGTTAAATATCACATACTATAAAGTTAACACTGTAGGTTTGTGGAGTTGCAACGTATTATCATATTTCGAAGCATACTCTATCAAAAAGACTGCGAGAGGTGAACAATCGATTGCTTCGTGCAAGAAGCTTCCAGGTTTGTTGCCTAGATATTTCTGTCAAAAAAGTTCTCTTTAGGCTTGTTTCTCCTTTCTTTTCCTATTCATGCCTGGCCTCCTTCTCAATACATCCATGCTCCGTGAGACGAATCACGTTTTATCACATCTCAATTATCATCCAATCATTCAGTACGAGTGAACGCATTTTGCATCTCGCCTCTGTTTGGCACTTTGATGTCACTCGGCACATTGTTCAATCCACTAGTTGACATCACTCTTACACCCCACTATCGAAATAGGTTTGTGTACGGTTTCGCTCAAAAATAGCTTCAACGTCACATGTCTCGCATAATCTAGCTGCCATTAATAGGTCAGGCGATACATTGTTTTCTAGTCTAATTTCGAATGATTGCATTCTATTCCAGATTCATGCTCCCACCTCTGTTCTTTGGGAATCCACAGCCACGTCGTGTGGACTCTCTACTCTCTACTAGCGTCCAGACTGGATCCACTCGTTCCATTTCTGTTTTAGTTAAATTATAGCTTGAAATAAATTATTTATGTACACATTGCATGTCACACGATCAATCATCTTAAACTAAATAAAATTATTTGATCGCAATATTGGCAGTGGAGAGCAACGACACAACATTAATGACCGCAAATAACACAGCAATCAACTAATGAGATCTTTCTGCAGAATTATTTTATGCGTCTGGACAAAATTATAAATGCGTTATTTTTCGTCGCAAAATCGCAGTGACGTTTCGAAAAATGTCGATAAATAACTGGTTCGATGAGCTTGCTCACAAGAGCAATACTATAGCGAACATGGAAAACAACAATTTTTCGACTGCAAGAAAATTATCATAAACCTGCCGGATGCTTGTTGTTGAAGGACTGTTCTGTGCAAAAATCCATATAAAAATATTCCTACTGAATAGTATGTGGATTTTGCAATAACACGATTCGGTATGTTCACGAAATTCTTCATTGCAACTTGTATTCTTCTGCTGAATGTTTCGGCTCAGCAGAACACACGAAAGCAGATGGGTGAGTATTTATTTGTCTTATTTTATTCTTTCTATGGAAATTATGATCTTTTATAGCTTGTTCTTGGACGAGCATTATTGGAGAGGAGATAATTATTGCAAATCACCCCGTTGCAGATCTTTGCGCTCAACAGATCAGGGAGAGATCACAAAGTGAGACAGATATCACGCTCAGATTGGGAATATTTACTGGACTCTCACTTTTGTCGGTACGACCCTTATCTCAGAGTACTCAGTTGTTTCGAAAACAAATCATAATTTTCAGACCGGCGAGACAATCATCGACAATCTGTCACAATTAGAGATGATAAAGGAAGAGTGAAAGGCAGGGTCTTCCTCTCCGCGCAGTGAGGAATGAGAGGGAGATGAAGAGTGAGAGGGAGGGGATTAACTCTTCCGGAAGAGTGAGAGCTCTTCCGGAAGAGTAGATACGGTATTCGCTCGTTTTAGACCGTTGTTGACTGGATTTCGAGCTATTGCGCTTGACATTTGCATAATTGCGTATCAATAAATCAATACTGATGCATTTGCATAGTCATTGGAAGAGTTTTGTTTACCCATGTTCGAGAGCGTTTTCTTGAGTTTAAACGCTTGTTAGAACGCAGGGAAAGTCCCTGTTCTGTGAATAAGCTACCCATAATCATGCCACATAGCTAGGAAATAAAGCCTGTGTCAGAAAACGTCTCTTTCAAGTCATTTTGAAAGGTAGCGGTGCCCTCGTAATCGTCATTATTACGGTATACGCACGCGCTTCTACTATCCTCTGTAATATTAGAATCGTAATGCCCTTATCATGAAAGAATACCAAATACTCAACGTTAAAATCGAAAAACACCTTCTAAGCGTGAACCCTCATTCTACTCTTCCGGAAGAGTACCAACTCTTCCGGAAGAGAGACCGCTCATTCTCACTCTTCCGGAAGGAATAATCCCTCTCCCCTCACTCTTCCCTCTTCCTTTATCTTCTCTAGTCACAATCAAGGAAAGATCGTCTCAAGAACTACTACTTCTCTGATGTGTAAGTCATGAAGCCATACTTTTCTTAACTTTGGATCATTCAAACTCGAAGAAATCAAAACAAATGCAGGTGTCTTCCCTTTCAAGCACAACTCTACTGAAGCCGCAGCCATTTCGTAACGCAATTTCTTTGAATCGTTTTCAAATAAATAAAATAATAAAGAGCGTTTGATATTATGTGATGTTCTATGCATGTGACATAAATAAAAAAATCGCGAATGACGTGGAGTTGAGGGTGGATCATCTCTGCATCTCTCGCTATACACACAAATTATTATAATCTCGGATTCTGTTATTGACTTCCCACTATTCTGCAGTTCCTTTACCCTCCAGTGCCGAGTGATACAATGTCTGTCCAAAACAATAGAATGTCTGCAAAACTCTTCGTAGTTATGTTTCTTCTAACTCCCATCGATTCCATTCAGCTCACCAGGCAGATGGAGGGTTTGCTAGACTTTTGTTTCATTTTGGCCATGTTCTTGCAGCGGCATGTATCCAGCAACTTGATTCAAGAGTGATCAACGAGACCGATTTGATACTGAATTTCGACATACACTCTGCGCTGTTTCTCCATGCTGTATGCGTTCCTTCAAAGGAACTTTTCGATTGATTCGTTCTAGGTTGGAGCAACTATGATCTCGCTTCTCTCTGCGAATCAGAAAAATCGACTAAAGAACTTCTACATGAACGATGAGTTAGTTACTCTTACTTTATAAAATGTTATTCATTCGAGAATTATAATAAAAGCCTGCAAAAATTTTGAACGATGAGCCACTGATGATCAAATCTTCTTTTAGGTGTCTGCCCTTCCAGAATCTAGTCCAATGAACTCGATCCCACGTGGGCGATAAACGCCATATTCAGACGCAATAAATGTAATAATCAATGTGCAGTTCGATCGGTTTCTATCCCCAGTATTTACGGAAAAAAATCGTATAGCTCACTTTCGTTTTGCTTTCATGGAAATTAGAATAATCTTTGCCCAACATCTGTAGGTATTCGTGCAAGGGTTCACTACTATAAAAATTGAATCGCAAGGGAAAACACCAGATTTGATCGCTCCGTCGTCTACTGATATTACTGATATAGAAACCTAATCAAAAATTATGTTTGAAAAAGTCGTCGTTTTGATGTACATTCTTCTTCCCTTCGCCAACTCCATTATGTGGTGTTAAAATCTCGGAAAAGTAGTTGGAAAAGTAGAAAAGTAGTGTTAATTTTTGCATGGAAAAGTAGCTGGAAAAGTAGCGAGATTTGAATTCCCGCAATTTTCGTTTTCGTTCATTTCTCATCTCCCAGTGAAGCAATCGACTTGAAAATCGGTCTATTTAACAGTGACGTGGCATGAAGTTTGTCGTTCAATTATTGTGGTCATTGGTCTAGAGAGAATTGAGATAACGAAAAGCGCGGGAATTCAAATTTGAACACTTTTCCATTTCCCTACTTTTCCAACTACTTTTCCAGCTACTTTTCCATCCAAAAATTAACACTACTTTTCTACTTTTCCAACTACTTTTCCGAGATTTTAACACCACATTACGCTCACGCAGAAAATAGAAGGTTCGTGCGTTTCAGTACATTTTGTTATAGAAAACAATGGCTTCTTGCAGCCGACTGTGTCAAGCAGATTGATGCGAGAGCGCGTAATGAGACTAATTTCATACTCAATACCGCCATGCGTACTGCAATATTTCTTCAGGCTGTGAGTATTTCTCTTTTGCTCCGAATTAAGCTGATTTACAAATTATAATCGTTCCAGAGTGGTGCAAGCATGATCCGCTCACTCTCCAAGAACCAAAGATTCCGTCTCAGATACCACTACATGGACGATGAGTAAGAAGCATCAGCTGAATATAACACACATCTAACTTTCAGGTGTCTGATCTACCAGAACCTAGTACCATACTGAACGCATCAATTTTGAACATATAAATTATTTGTTTTTATTCACGAATTGATTGATCATCGACTCAAACAGGAACAAGTCGAACATTCTGTTCTCTCGGCACTGAGAAATTCTGTGGGATTGGTTCGAGGTCGATTGGTTCGTCCGTTGGGTAGATGCGATAGTGTTGAATAGTGGCGAGCAGACAAAGAAAGAGTTCGACTCGGGCGAGACCTGAGTAACAGTAATCGCGTTGATTCGTCCAATCAGTAAGGTTTCGAAAAAGAAAAAGGGAAAGGAATAGGGAGCAAATAAGTTGATTGGTTGGGAAATTTAGCTTACCTTCCCCAGCACAAGCTCTCTTTCCTAGGGAGAAGACGAGAGTCCGCTCAAGGAGATCCTAAAACACAATTCATGAAGTAGAATATGATAGTTTCGTCACCTTTCTAATGCTCATTCCATCCTCGGCAATGTATCTCTCCGGTCGGAACTCTTCCGGGTTGACGAAGAGAGGATCGTTCTCGAGTACGTAGTGAATGTCAGCGTGAATCGCTGAACCCTCTGGGATCGTGTGACCCTAGTAAATATACAGCGTAATTATGTCTAATTCGAGTCTAATTAAAAACTCACCCCGATCGTCACCTCCCTCTTCGCAATTCTAAGTAGATTGATACGCAGCACATTGGCGCATCTCTGCAACTCGTGAATACAAGCTTGCGCGTAGATCATCTGAAATACTCTTGATTATTTTCGAAATGTTATGCCAATGACCTTTGGCTTATCCGACAACGACGGCAGCCGATCCTTGCCGATCACAGTGAGAATCTCGTCGCGCAGCTTGTTCTGAATGTCGCATTTCATTTTCGCTCGTTACCTCATCGCTCGTGTCAAGGGAGATTGGGAGTGTCTAGAATGGAGAACCTTACCTGCACATCCTGATACTTGGCCAGATAGAGTACCGCCCATCTCAGTGTGTTCGATGTCGTTTCCATGCCGGCGAAGTAGAAGTCAGCAGCAGTGGCAGTGAGCTGATCTTGCCTGAACGCCCTTGCCACAGTTACGAGATCCCTAAGAACGGGAGCAAAAACTTACGTCAGTATCGGATTTGTCTTCATCTTCTCCGCGTAAGCATGAACGAAAGTGGTTGGCGGACTGTCGGGATCGTACGATTTCATCGTCTCACGCACGTTTTCTTCGACGTATTCGTTGAGCTGAAATTGCATTATGATTTATCGTTGTCGGATCTGAGCAGGCTGAATGCAGATCAGAAGTGCATGCCTTCTGCCATCGTTCCTTGTGAATAAGAAGTGCGTGATAGCCAAGGATGGGGACGTGCCGGATTGATGGAAAGGCCAGGCCGAGGGGAAGGAGCTTTGAGAACGCAACCTCTTTCAGAACCTGTGATTTCAATTTTGATATTTCAGAAAACGGAGCAACAAACCGTGCAAAAGTTGTCCACGTAGATCTTGAGCTTATCGCAGTCATCGTATTTGTATCGATACCCGAAGAGAACCTCGTTGATGATATTGGCGATCATTAACTTGAAAACACCACAATTTTGTCTGAATTCAGTAGCTTTCATACCAAAATCGGCCATCGCAGATTGACTCTTTCCTTGTTCTCAATGCTCTTCAAGCACTGCAGATATTCTGTGATCGAGTTTTTAACCTGCAATTTCAGCATTGACACAGAAATCGTGCTTCGAATGTGCTTTCATAATGTTATGAATGTGGGATTATGGCGAAGAATAGTGATACCTACCAGTTCCTCCATCACATTCTTCCCCATTCCAAAGTCTCTCAAGATGTGCAGTGATGCTCTCCTGTTCTCCCTCCACTCAGCTCCACTCGATTGGATGACTCCCCCATTGGGAATGTAGTTGAAGACGTCATCAGCTCCAGGTGCCGAGAGACGATCCACGAAGTCTTCTCCTGCAATATTCACGCATTCTTCACTCGAACTCGCCTGTCACAACGAATTATGTGTACATTCGAGTGGATACTGACTACGCTGTACCCAAATTCGATTACCTTTTTCAATGTACGCCTCCTTGATTAGATTGTAATCGGTCAATTCGATCAGAGGAAACGGAGCGAAGACAGTGTAGATGCCATTGAACTGCTTGGCGAATCTCCAGAAAGGCTTAGTGCCGAAGTTCACCTGATTTTCGAATCAATTCCCGATTGAAAACAGGAAAATCCCGGAGCCGCAAAGTTATGCAAACTGTACCTGATGCATATTGCCGATGATTGGAATCGGCCTTGGACCGGGCGGGTACTTCCTCACGAGAGAGAAGTACCACCAGAGAGCCCATGTAATTCCACCGAGAAACAGGAGTGCGAGAAGCATCACTGAAATGGATGCGATTTATTCTGAAATTTATTTGACAGACACACAAATATGCAACTCCCAATAAACACATGGCGCACGTTGAGGCTGAGTTATCGAAAAGCGAAGAAAGTGAGGGGCAGAGATGGAGAGAAGTGCGTACTCTCAACTAGAGAGCAGGCGGTGTTTATCTACTTCCTCTCGTTTGTGAGAAAGTGTAGCAAGAGCACACTTTCTCACAAGATGTTTTGATCTTCTCCTTCTGAGCTTCGAGTAATCTTCAGGGTACGAACAGACAAAATAAATGCATAAAGAAGCATTGCAAACTGATTAAAAAGTGGAGCATGAAGTTTCTATGATATTATCACTAGCGGTCTCGATGTGGTTGTAGGTCAAAAATTGCACAGGTCCCAATCTCACCGAACCGTAATGCTAGATCCTAATCAGGCTTATACAGCTCGCAATTAGAAAAAAATAACTGTCCAACCCATCGTGAACTAGGTGACCTAGGTTGCTCGACAAGTTATTGTTGTCTAATGTTGCGGTGCTTTTTCCTATCACCAGTTACGACCTTTACAATAATCTCAGTCATTGTTAACAGCCGATGGGCACATTATCGGTGATAAGAAAAGGTCTTCGTATTACGGTTCGCTAATGAGATACGTCAGAGCTAAAGGTACTTCTTCTCTCACGCCTTCACACATCTCTAGCTGAGTATCTAACATTCCGAAGAATCATTCATCACGTATTCAACCGCTCTCGCTACACCTCTTCGACACTCCTTTGTGATGCTTCTTGATATTTTCGAGAAGGTCTTCATTAGTTAGTTTATTTCTGAACAATTCTCAGAGTACGTCGATTTCAGGCTTCGGAGCTCTGCTCAATCTTGTCCTTTTATATCTCATAAGGCGTTTCTCACGGAAGGAATTGGGAAAATACAAGCATATTCTCACAATATTCGTCGCATATGATTTCTTTCTGTGCGTACTGCATCTGATCATCGAACCGGTAAATACATTATTTGAATCGAACGAATGGAATTTTCATAGAAAGCAATCAGTAAAGACTTTGTTCTCGGACTAGTGGCTACCGGATTCTGGAGGGGCTCGGTAAAACTGTAATCGCAGTCGAATGTAGGCTACTCCCGTTGATCAGATTTCAATATGATTCTACTTTGGCTGCTTCACCGATCCATTTTCCCTTCTGAACATTCATTTTCTGTATCGATACTGGAACGTAACGAAGTTTCTAAACTTTTCAAGACAACTGAAATTTGTAAAATTCCAATCAAACTCGACTTCATCTATTCTCTGACAAGCGATTCATTTTCCTCCTTACTCTTTACCCAGTGGCACAAGGCTTTCTTTGGTACTGTACCCGACTTCGCAGATCGGAACGACAAATTTTGAAACACTCTGTCCTACAGGTTCTCCCTCTCAATAAATATGGCCCGGGAAGGGGAAGAAGCCGGTCTAAATGTGCTTCGTGAAGCGCTCAATGAAACTTCTCATGTCTATATCAAAGAAGCTTGGGTTGTTGTCGAGTATTGGGTAAGGATTCAATGATCACTTTTATTCAGCTGTTACTCAGGTCGACAATGAACCAAACTTCCGCCCTATATTCAACGCGTCAGTGGCCACTGTTGTTATGACTGCTGATTTCATCTTTGCAATCACTCTCGGTTCTTTGACCTATCGCCATCTGGTGAAAGCCAAAACATCCGTGTCTGTCAAATTTCGGGAGCTTCAGCTGAAACTTCTCTCCGCTGTTACAGCTCAGGTAATAACATTCTTCAATCGCGCCCCGCTTCAACGAGGAGCAAAAAACTAGCTGCAATTATGAAATACCATTGCAGAGCGCAAAAGCACGGTTGATCTTCCAACATTTCAGACCCTCGTCCCTGCTGCGTGCGTTGTGCTTCCCTTCTCAGTGCCGATGCTCTTTCCCCTATTTCGTCTCGATGACTTCGGAATGGTCTCTTACTTCTCCCTCTTCGTCTCACTCTTTCCTGGATGGGATGCCCTAGCTCTTCTCTTCATTATGAGATACTATCGAGATGGATTGAGACAGATTCTGTGCTGTAGAAATGGAGTTGTTACAACAGTTGCGACAGCATTTGTGACCTCGTCGATGGGGAACAGCATTGGTTAATAGTTCAATCACATAAAAATCTCGGAATTTTCAAATAAACGTGAATTGAATTCACATTGTACATTCTGATTTTGTGAAATCTTGTGTATCATTTATTTAATTTTATTTGTGGCTAAAAAAATTATTATTCAAGAACGAAATGTTCTCCTCCACTTCCACTATCGAGGATCTTGGAACCAATTGTTTCTTTTGCTCTTGCAATGCCGTCCAACCAGCTTGCATCCGACGTCTGCCTTCACGACAATCCATTAACATCCACTCGCAGTCTCAATCAGCTCACCTCACAGATGCTATCCGAGTAGTGATCTCTAACGACGTAATTAGCTGATGAGCGAGGCGTCTGCAGCTGTTTAGTAGCTAGGCGGTTGTCAGGAGATCGCACCTTCTTCCATAAATCTGCACACAGTGCGCAGATTCCATTGCTTCCCATCGTCAAATATTCAGAAAACGCGTGAGATTCCCGCCAAGCGAAATAACTGGGAAAACAGTGTAATTATTCAGAAAGAATCAAGCGCCACCACCTTTTGTAGAGTCGCTCATCTTTGGAAACTTTGACTAAATATATCGCCAGATCTTTTGGCGCATCGAAATCATCAGCGGCAATGAATGCATCGGATGGAATAACGCCTCAAACTTGTATTTTAAAAAATGCAAACATAGAAAATTACCTTCAAGAATCCTCCTCCGCAAAACCACTGGAACGAGTCCGTTTCTGAAAAGTGATTGAGCACGTCCGAGACTAGGAAAGACATACATCAAGCGGTCAAAGACCTTTTCAGTCACATAATCAGTGCAGATTGCATTCTCGAACGAAAAGTAGAAGAAGTGTGCATCTGAAAAGACGGCTCATGAATAGCTTCGCAATGTTAGCTGCCTAGATAAAGCAAGCAACTAACCTAACAACTCCTTCAGACATCCATTTGAGTCGTTCTGCTCAGTGCAGATTTTATTGCGACTATAACATGATCCGTGTAGGGAAATTTGTATGTATGAAGATAGTTCCTGAATAACTTGCATGAAATATTTTTGTCATTTTGTACATAGGCTTACTCTCAAGTAGTATTCACGTTTAGAACTCGTAAAACAGTTAGAAATTATTGCGATTCCGAGGTTGGTCTTCTTTGCGTACATTTGCGACCACTGCAAATATTCCTTCTCAGTGCTTTTGAATATTCCACTTACCTCTTTATCCGAAATTTTTTTGAGCATCCTCTCATCGTTCGTTCTCACAATCTCACCGTAGCCATAGTTGTACGCTACTCCATCTCTCAAATTTGTCAATGAAGTATTGAAATAGGCTGGTGCGAGCTATAACAGGTCAATGAATGGAATCGGAAGGAATGAGTTACCTGCTTGTCAATGTCTCCGCATCTGTGAGGCTCCTCGTGACAGGCCCAGATGTAGATCTAGAATCGACAAAATATCAATATTGAGGCCTCTGACTTACCTGATCACTTCTCCTTCGTTCCGGAAGGTCATCTATTCGCATTGTTCGAGAATGGAAAATGATAGCGGACGCTTCATCTTCATTTATTCTGGGAATTGCAGATTCAATTAGTTCAAGCGAGTTAAAAATACTTTTCTCTGCTATCGATCTCACACTCGTACGTGCACCTTTGTCCGAGACCTTTGATCCATTCGAGGAATTTCGTATCAGAGGAGTCATCACGAATGGATACGGCAGGAGTCCATACGAGAATCTTAGGCTTAACACTTTACTATTTTTGTAATGTTTACTCTGAAGTGATCACCTTTTTTGACTGATTACTGGAGAAGTAATCGCGTCTCTGAGGAAACTATAATGAACCGTAAAATTCTCAGGCTACGATAGATTGATTACCTCAGTTACATAAGGTAGAGGGGCAGTTTCGCGATAACTCCTGTCAATGAGGAAGTAGTGTTCGTATCCGTACGGGAAAGTGCGATAGATACACCCGGTTAGGCAGAAAATTATGACGATTGAATGTGCAGAAGCTCGAAATGAATGCCTGACCATTTCTTATGCTGGAGTTCTCGCACATTTTGTGGGCGGTCTTTTCTTCTTTCGCTTCCTCCTTCACAAGGAAGCAACGATCGCATTCTGTACCCTCAATGGTTTAACAATCTCCGCAGACGATCTATTGCTGTCGACATTCGGCGAATCGTACAAGATCTCACGCTTTCATCCGGGTGCCCATTTAGACTAATGAGAGAAACTGGGAAACTTCCGTTATATCTATTTGACTGACAATGAGTACGAATAAATACATTCACAAATTTACGATACAGAATCTGCTCAATACATAATTCACCAAGAATCAATTAACCAAATCAGTAGTGCTCAGTGCTCTGTGAAACGGTGACACCTCGATGTCTGTTGGTAGCCCGAACCCCCAGATCCAAGAACATTCAGAGTTGACGTATTTTTTTCATATTTGCTGTGTGCGGTGCAATCCGAGAAGTGCATGTAATCTTGAATGGGATCTAGACCGACTCGATGAAGAGGGAGTAGTTCCTGTCGATAAACATCTCCCACGAAACTTGCGTACTAGCGATGATCATGAGAGTGAAAGTGGAAGTCGCAAACAAGCAATGCCTGGCTCATTAAATAAGCGCGCTCATTAGTTGCGAAATCAGCGTGCAATGTTTTGTGTTACATCCTACTTGCTCGTTCAACTCTGACGTGGTTCTGAACATTGGAGTAGATCATCGAAGCAAGAAAATACTACATTGTACTCATCGTGCTAGATTGATGAAGATTCGTGACATCTGGCAAAGTACTCTCTAGCCAATCATAATCTTTTGGCCAAACACAGCAACTGCGATACGAAAAGCAACTGCGATCACAGCAATGGAACAAAAACCACCGATCGTGCTCATATTGAGAGATTATGACGAAAGCCAATCCGACAGACTCATAATATTGCTCGCCCATACACAATTTGATCCATGGTGTCGACTGGTTTCATCGTAGCGAGAACTGTTCTATTCTCAATCAGCACTGTACTCTGCGGTCTATCGATTGCCACGGTAAGGCCACTCCACTGTCAAGGACTAATCGAGATCAGATATTGCGAAACAAGGAACTACGACGCTGTCCGGTGTTTTGCTTTATCGCTCTTGCTGAGTGCATTGATGTAATAAGACTCATAGCCATTTACTACGTTCACGACCTACCCAGTGCGATTGTCGGCTATGAAGTGTTCGGTGAGTTCAAAGCAAAAGCTTTCAAAGCTGTCATGGGTTTTTTTTCTTTGCAGAAGACACGATTGGATATGTTCTCTTCTTCATTCTTCTCCGACTGATCTGCCACTTTCTCATTCTTACTGCAATGTCAATCGGCTTCGTTATTGGAGCAATTCGAGCATCAGCGTTTGCAAAATTTGCTAGATATCGCTCGCATTTGGGTAAGAATTCCGAAATAATATTTTGAATAATCTCTTTCAGTTCTCTCTATTGTCGTAATATCAACCGCTCTCGCTTCATTAGCGTTCGTGCAAGACCATTGGGGAAGGAAGTACGTCTGTTGATGTTTCGATTAGGAAACAACAAAAATCTCAGATTTTCCATGGAGAGGCTATCGTGGCCTCCAAAGAAACATAACCTAGAGAATGATGTATTGAATAGCGCGCTTACAGGAATGAAAGTATGTAAATCATAGTCTATTGGACGAAGATCAGCAATCGTTACAGGGAGTGTTATTGCTCATTGTATCACTTTCTGCGGTGATAATATTGATCTGTTTTTGCAAGGCCAGAAGACGTGTCAAGATAATCAATGTGGGCATTGTGAGTATTTGGCATATTCGTACAAAGTGTTGGCATAATTCAATGTGGGGAGGTTTTTCAGGAGCAAAAAGCACAGCCCTCTCGAGACCGCCAAATGCTATTGGTTAGCGGATTCTTCGTTTTAGCTCTATTCTACTTCCTTCCCAACCTCGTCTTGCTGACTTATCAGTAAGAATGGAGGAGATGTAATCATACGACTTTATTTACAGATGGGCTCCGAACTCAATTCAAACTTATGAAATAGTTGAGATGATTTCAACAATAATCGAATTTTCAAAATGGATTCTCTATTCCCTCAGTTCTGGCAGCTTTCGATCGAATCTTCTCCTTACTATTAGGAGATTGTTTTGTTGCCTACGATCAAGAAAACCTGCTCAAACAAACTCAGGAGGACCAAAATACATTGGCTAGGCCATTCTCCCTATTTAACCTTCTCCCCAAATTACCAAGCTCGGAATTTCATTGTAGTTCCGAATTTAGATTCTGTTATTATATCATTCTTTGTCAGTAACGACTTTTCATCGTAACAAATCACTCCTACCTTGGAGCAAACAGTCCTCATGAAGCACAACAGAATTAAGAGAAAATATTACAAGTAAAGTCATGCGCTATGCATAAATATCGAACTTCAAATATTACACACACTAGAATTATAATTTCACCAACCCATTAGCAAAAACTTCATTTGATATGTTTTCAGAAAGCATTTCTCGATGTCTTATCTACTGGCGTTGTTGTGGGAACCATGTAATTCATTCCCATAGACGAAATGCTCATCTGGAACGATTGTTCATTGGTTCAGCGCGATGGTGCATACTTACTGTTGCTCCGACCGCTATTTGTTTGCGGCGAATTCTCAGTAGATGGAAGAGCCCATACCTACAGTCCGGTTGGATGCCTACATGAAAACTGGACGCCCCGGGCATCCCCGGGTGTCCCCCCGTGTCCCCTCGCTGAATAGCGCTGCCCACAATTTTTTATTTGGTAAAAGTTTCGTACTATCGTATTCAGCTCTCGATTCTGCATCGATTCATATGAAATACATAATTTAAATTATTCATACAATTTACAAAATTAAT
>LS498941.1:446438-463355 GCA_900490845.1 Pristionchus japonicus | reverse complement strand
TCCGCATAGAATCGAATTTGGATGCTGTTGACATGTTGAAGAATATGGGAGTTTCCAAGATATTCAGTGACTCTGCTGACTTCTCAAAAGTGCGCCGAATTCATACGATTTTCCCGTAATGCAGTGCTATCAGATCTCCGCAGACCCATTGAAAGTATCCACCATCAAGCACTTTGCTGTTATCGAGGTTCTCGTTCACTTCCTATTCTTGCAATGCTGCCGTGTGCTAACTCGTATTCCAGGTTGACGAAAAGGGAACAAAAGCAGCAGCTGCGACTGCGATGGGGATGGTGTCGGCCATGATCGAACGAACGCCCGTCGTTATGATCGATAGACCATTCATTTACGGAATCATGCAAAACGAAGACATTCTGTTCATCGGACAATTCGTTTGACACGACAGAGAAATAAATCGATTCATAGCAGTGCATTTTGCTCCATTTATCGAGCAGTAGATCTGTGCTCTGTAGAAGATCCTTGATGTGATTTGAAGGGCTTCCGGAATAGTCGAATCACTTCCGATCGGAATCGCTTGATGAAAAACAGAACGAAGAATGCATCGATGCAGGGGAAAATGGAAGTGATGGAGAAGAGAACGTTGCCGAATGCACCTAGAGAGATCCCTGGAAGAGTTGACTCTATTAAACAATCATCATTAAACTATAGATACCTGAAACAGCAGGGAAGACCAGAATTGTTCCTAGTGGGACGTAAGAGAAGAGAATGGGAACGGCTGTCTGAAATTCTTGTTATAAACACTGCTGAATGAATTCAATTTCTCATTGAACAATTCACCCTGACAAGTCATTTGATGGTTCTTACCTGAATGAGCAAAACAGATTCAACTGCATTTGTCGTGTCTTCGCTGTCAAATTATTGTTAGTGGATCTCAAAATTGACCATTTTTCATAAGAATAATGAGTCTAGATTGCTGACTTGATAACTCCATTGATTCGCCAGATGCAAAATAGAATTATGACTGAAGTTCCACCGAACTCTCCAATCAACATCGATAATGAGACAATCGTGGGAATGTGCCACGATAGTTCTCCGTTGTTGTTATTAGGACGCTGTATTGAGAAATGTGAAATCGTTAAATTGCTATCAGTTCCAACTCGTATCGCAAGAACGAAAAATCCATTGTTCTTATCACTCAGATCAACGCCCCGTAGGGGGCGAGAACGCTTAACATTTTTGATTATTTTCGTGAAAACAGAACAATAAGATTACACTAACCGTGTCTCATCCGAAGGGCCAAGCGAATTGCATGTTAGTATAATTGCAGTCACATATAGAATATTCACAACCACAGCGAGCGATATCCATTGAGAAGACTTCCAATGGTCAGTGAAAGAACAGGTGATGTTGCTAAAATACGTTTAAGCTCTACAAATATCCAAAGTTTGCCCCTCGTGACAGTTTTCCATCTGTAAACATAATGATAGGCCAGAATGAGGAACGTCTGATAGTACGTGGCGACAAACGCGAGGCAGAATATCGTATCGAACGGAACTGAAACATTTATTATTTGTGAACGAAACACTTTTCTCATCTAACTTCCATAAATGATGATTCCCCCATGACGCGGAAAGAAATAAGCGCCTGTAGTCGTCATGTGCATTATCTGAACATAATATCGTAGACTGTGCGGTTGAATGATGTACCGGTTGCAATAACAAATGCGCGAAGCTTGCGAGAATATCGCTGGTGGCAAATACGGCCAGAAGGTATCGGTAAGATCCAATCGCTGTTGAGTTGGTTGTGAAGATGATGTAGAGGAGAAGACCGTTGGAAAAGACAGATATAGTCGTTGTCGAAACGGAAAAGATGGAGTGGAAGGGCTCCTCGTAGAACCAAGAGTAGGAAGAGCCAGTCATCCCTGCGAGAGTGAGAATCATGACAATATCTAAAAGAAACAATAGTGTCATATGAATATGAATTTATCGCTCGAAGAAAAACATTAACCATAACGATGAGGACAAGTTGTACGTGAACATTCTTGGTCTTTGCTCTAATGTTTGTTGTATTGCTTCAGCATCTTTTTTCAGCCTCATCGGCACTCCTTGGTACAGCCAGTTCTTCAACCAGAGAATCTACGACGAGGAGATCAAGTGGATCAGAAACTCGCCCTCTGCACCCCCTCAAATTCGATTTCACCGATTGAGCGACTTCTCTGTGTCTTCTTCTAATTCATCGAAACGACGAGTATTCATTCGATACAACTTTATTACTCTTCGCCTTCGAGATAAACCCTTTTTTGAATCGCTGCTCACGAACTACAAGAGCAGGAAGTCAGCTGAGTGAGACGTGCATTGCGGCGTATGTCGATGATCAATCCGTTGCTACGTCTATGTGAGAACTGTACGACTCAATCTCCATTTTTCTTGTGATTTCGTTGCGTTTTTGCTGACGCTGCTCTTGGATCACAAAAGGCCGTGCGAGAACCCACGCAGACTCACATGATACGATCGCATATTTAATGCACCGAAGAAAACAACAAATGAGCTTCTCAAGATGCAAGTTCCTTGATTTTGATTGCTCTGAGTACCGTAACCGAAGTAGATCTTCATAAACTCATTACTGTATTATTTTTCACAGTCTGCCATCCGATTCTTTTCACTCATTCATTGATGTTCCGACTGCAAGTCTTGATTAGCTCATCAGTATTGCTCCCGACGATCCTGTAATGAATCCGATGAATTCCATAATCCGCTTCGACATTCGCGTGTTATTGGTGGGCGTGAGATTGCCAATAAGATCTTCTCCATTCATCCTCATCAGATTTCCTTCTCCATTTCATAAATTGATTCCCCTTGCCATCACAAATCCTTCATCCACTATTCACTTCACAGGAATGGGTACCTCATTCTACGCTTGGGTCTACGAGGATCCCTTCCACTCCGTCTTTTTCGGCGTGACTACGATAATCTCCGTTCTGTCCAACGGTCTTCTGCTGTACATTATTGCCACGACATCATCCGCAAACATCGGATCGTACCGTTACTTGCTGGTAATATTCGCAGCTAGCGACATCGTTACGAGCCTTGCCCATGCCTCGCTGCAACCGGTAATTTCTTCCATTATTTCCAAACTTGATATGATAAGAATGTTCACAGTACGTTCACATGACCAGCACTGGAATCTATGTCTTCCCTCGAAACGGGCCTATTATGATCGGAGGACGTGAGTTATACTTTGTAGCGCCATATTTGAAACAACGTTCTGTAGAATCATACGACTTCTTCTTCATCCTAGTCTTTGTTGCTACGTACTATCAAACATTCCTGATTCTCGCCTACCACTACGTCTACAGACTGAAAACTGTGACTAGGTAGAGCTCAAGCTACCATCTTGCATTCCATAGAAATTTGTTATAGCGGCTTTTCTCGTACCTTCACTGACTACTGGACAAATTCTCACTGGACTTGCCTCGGAGTGGTGGTCAATATTATTTACATTGCAATCTTTGTGGGTACTTGCGCACTTGCTTTCGCGCCGGATGATGAAACCCGGTGAGTCACGCACGTACAATCACATTGCACTTGTACGACGCATCATTTTTCAGAGCTCTGGCTCCTTCTGAAATAGAGAAGATCTACGGCTATAACTTCAGACGAGATGTCGACAGAGGATTCCTAGTTATCGCCGTTCGGGTGAGACTTTTTAGTTTGAGCAACTGCTGAAACAGTCTCCATTTTCAGCGACCTGATCCAATCGGACACGAGTACGTTCACGCGCAGTGCACTTCCGCACTCTTGTTGCTGGTCTTCCTGTTCGGCGGAACCGGGTGTGTGATTCTCTTCTGTATCTGGAAGATAAACGGAATCATCAGGTGAGTAGAATATGTGAAGTGTTCCGTAAAATGTAAAATGTTCCGTTATTCAGGGCTCCCGGCAACCATCTGACAGCCAAGACCAGAAAGATGCAGATGGATTTGTTTCGCGCTCTGCTCATTCAGGTTCTTTGAGAAGATGGAATTATTCAGAATTCATTTCAAATATGACTTTTTTAGAGCGCAGTGCCTATGCTCTTCTCTTACTTCCCACTGGCAATGATTCTCGTCTTCCCCGCCGTCACTGGTATATTTTTCTGACGGAAAAAACACTTATTGCTTTTTTCAGGAGTTTCACTGGGCGCATTCGGCAACGTTCTCTTCTCGATCACAGCCATCTTCCCCTCAATCGATGCATTCTTCGTTCTCTTCTTCATTGGTCGTTTTCGTATCGCAGTTATTCACTTGCTCCACCTGCCATTCGAAACAAGTCACAGTTCTTCGGGAGAGTAACAGGCCGTGGAGACCCACAGTACCATCTTCCATTGATCGTCATTCGTCGCTATTCCATTTATTTGATCTCTTGCATATTTGGCCTGCACACGTGTACTAGTGAAAATGAAGAAATTACACATGAAGGTCACGTTCGTTGGAAATATGCGTGCGCATGACTACAGATTATCAATTTATTATTGATACAATCGTTGTACGTGAGATTGGTAAAGCTAGGCCGCTTCGTAATCCCACGAAACCTTTTGCTTGGAAGTCTTGTTCTTCTCATGGTATGTGACAACGTCCTCGAGCACTCCGCGCGCCTGAGGTGGTAATAGTGTGGTCTTTTGGGGGGGGGGAATCGTTGTCCAATCCATTAATAAGGTTTCGCGGATTGAAAGGATGGATGGTGTCTCACCTTATCCAGCACAATCTCGTATCTCCTCTGCTTCTCCTCGTCGTCTCCAGGTTGCGGCTTGTGCGGCTAGTATTCACTTCTTATTCACTATTCCCCGATAGCAAAACACACCTTCATGAGCAGAATGATTCCAGTGGAGAAGAAGAGCGCGCAGTGAGGGAAGAGAAGATCGTACACTTCTTTGAGCTAAATGAGATTTTCGAACTTGTGTACTTTCTATATGGGTACCTGCTTGAGAGAGTACGGGGCCGGTACACTGCCAAGGTTGGCAACGAATGAATTGTATATTTCTTCAATCAAGACATCGGCAGTGGCGCGTCTGAAATTAACTAATTTTGTGCTGCATATTTCACAGTTTTGAGAATCGATTTTCGCACTGACCTCTCTTCCGTTGTTTGAGCGAAGAAGCTGATTCGCAGCAAATCCTCAATACCGACTCCGAGATGTGTACACTGAATTTTTGATTTACCATCTTTATTGCTTAATTTTCATAGAAACTGAAAACAGTTGTTTCTGACCTGCCAATCAATGAGAGCTTTGAGATCGCCCGTTTCGCTGTCCACAAGAATGTTCTCCGTTCGTAGATCTGCAATTGAGCGATCTCAGATGATCATCTGCGTGCGAATCTATTTCTAACCTCCATTGACCAACACTGGCATGAGTCCCAACTGCTTGTGGATAGTGGAAGGAAGCGTGGCTCCATAGTAGTCTCCCATCAGTTCCTCAACCTTTTCCACTGACTGTAAATATCCATATTTCCAAGATTAGAAAGGGATGAAATACCTCAGTCAGCGACGCCTCGAACTGCTTCAGGGGTCCGAAGATCATCGTGTATTGCTGGAAAGAGCAAATTTTGTTCAGTACTTGAAAATATTTTACCTCTTTCGGCTTACTCTTGGTGAACTCTGCAAAGACGTCCTTGGTCTTGATCGATTCGCTGGTTACTTCGTACTTGGTCGATTCCGCTTGCAGCTTTCCGAGTGCTCGCGCGATCTAGAGTGTCTTTGACAATTTTAGCCTAGCTACTACACGGGTCCGAGAAGGTACAAGTTCCAGCTTGAGTTCTAGATGGATTGTAACCTGTTTCATCTGATCCAATGTCGCCTTCTCGTGGAAGTTCATCATCTTCGCACCCTCCATGTATTCCATGCAGATCTGGCCAGTGAGCAGATTCTGTAATGGTTGAGTAGTGATGTTAACCCTTCATCTCTAAGTAGAGTTCCAAACGCGCAATGAATTAGGTTCTTTTGAATTACGTTTGCTAATAAACTAAGTCCGCCCCGCAAAAGTAGCCAAATGGTCACCTCGTCATTGAATGCCCTCGCGTAGTATCTCTTCGGAATAGCGACTCCCCTGTCGAACTGCTCCATGAAATCGTACGTATCGCACTCGATGTTGTGCATCTGTAGAAGTTTCGAATTATGTAGAGAAACAATTTGTTCAACTAACATCTTTGATGTTGCTCTCCAATCTCGCCCACATCTCCTCAGGCGCGTTCTTGAGCAGATTCTGCTCAGGAGGAAGAAGGTCGGCCAGTGCAGCGATGGCGATGAGAGAACCCATCTGAAATTCGATATTCATCGAGTAAAATACGTGCGTGATTATATTGAAAATGGATTCTCTACCTTGAGCACGACTCTTCTCGGCAGACTCTCCGCATCTTCTCCCTGCCAGTCGCAAGTGACCAGTGCACAGCGGGAAGCGAATCCCTGAACAGCGCTTAAGGCCATGCAAAGATCAGTATCATGGACCCTTTCTCGGAACGATAAGAGAACGAGGATAGTTCAGGTTAGAAACTGCTACCATTGCAACTGTAGATTGAGTGAAATGTGTGACAGATTGAGTGATGCTGTGGAAAAAGGGGGGGGGGAGAAAAGAGAAAAGAGAAAAATCGGGTGGAAAAAGTCAAAGGAGAAAATGAGAATTTTGAACTCGCGCCTTTTCGAGATCTCACTTCTCCGTGGAGCTAGAGACTTTTAAATTGGGGAAATGGGTTTTTCACCCCTCAGAACCCTAGTAACGAAGATGAAAGTCGCTTGCTCCTCGGGGAAGCCCGATATAGAAAAGGCGCCAATTCAAAATTTTGGTTTTCTCCTTTTTCTCTCCATGCGACTTTTTCCACCCCAGGAGAAAATCTCCTCTGACTTTTTCCGCAGCATGAATGTGTGACAAACTCACAATGCCTTCGCCAATATCCACAGCGCTCTTGTTTGGACCGAATCTTGCACTGGTGTTCAACGACTCGGTCAGATTCCGTTCGAATTCCTCCCATGTCACGTGCGTTCCCAGAATTCCTTCGGATGCCTTGCGAATGCTCATCGTTGGAAGATCTAGGAGATCGAGATCGAAAATAGAGAATATTTAGAGAATGGAAAGCATTGACGTCTTCCAGATAAGGATTCCACGTGCTAAATACTCGCAGTCCTCCTTATCTCTCTGTAGTTTTCGTTGACACTTGTTCGATTGTATGCTGATCAGAGCTGAAGTTGTATTTTAAAGCTCGTCGAAGAAGGCATTGTAGAGGATTAGGGGATCTTCCTAGTTCATTTCAAACATCAGTAACGCTCTGATTGAGAGAGCTTAGATGTTTAAACATAAGCGGCGATATATAATGAGCAAAGAATTTATACAGACAACTTCAAAAACAACCTCAATCGATGTTAACAATAGTGAAAAGAGGCTGGGGAGAGACCGGTAGTGGACTGACACGAGTCAGTTGATTTTGTGGACGGACGAAACTCTTCTGCCAGATTTCCGCAAAACAGATGGAACAGTGGAACCTGTATGACGCTGTCTTATCAATTCCGTAATTCCAATGCAACGAACCTGTAAAATACAGTGATCGGCGCAGCGTACAACTTCATGTACAATTGAGTGGACGAGAGTTCGTCCAAGAAGCCGAATCTGAAGATCATCGTTAGTTGATTTCAGGCTCGTACGTTATCACACCGATCATTCTGCGACTCGTAAATGCCGAAGAAGAACATGGTTATGTTGACTAATAGTAGGAATGTGACGCATTCCCTGCCTCTCATCGCCGTTTCATTCGTTGACGAAGACATGTGAAGTCTACAATATCATTCTTTTTCTAATACAGAACATCTAATCTCAGACCTGCTCGCTCCGAGAATGAACCAAGTCTGTGTGAAGACGTGCACCAATCGAATGAGCGAGACGTTTAGAATGTGCACGCCAATCTTGTTTTCCACTGGAAATCATTCAATTTTTTTCATTACACGCTTACATGTTTTATCAAGTGTTTCCTCACCTCGATGCGACATGAAATTGGTGATCTCCGCACTGCACCAGACGACCTCGCCGACGAAGGCGATGTAGAGGAGAATGTCATCGACGTCCTCGCCGTGATGGGAAGACGCACGGACCATCGTTCGCATTCTGGGAAATTGTTTCGTTAGTCACGTAATAGCTAGCTTGGAAAAATGTTTTAACTGTGTGATACTCGATAGCTAGTTCTGGAATGACTACGAAGAAACTCACACTCTGGCCGCAATGATAACGGCCACAATGCACAGTACGTAGCATAGCACGTCGAATCCACCGAAGAGGAAGGACCGATACTCCCATTTGCTGTCTTTGAGCCCTGAAATTCGAATGTCTAGTTGAATCCGCTTAAATAACAAACCTCCGTAAACCCCAGCCACTACACAGCCGAGAACCGCAATTATTATCCCCAGGAAGAGGCCGCGCTTCGAGTAACTTCAAATCAAAGTTCCTTCAATGAAACGGTGAACTACAAACCTGCTCGTTAGTCGAAGCTTTTCCTCGTGGACTGCTTTCTTCGGATCATCAATCTGAAATATTACTACTCTTTCTCGAATGTGAGATGAATTCGATTACTTACATGCTTCCAGAAGACGAACATCACTGCCGCTCCAATCAACGAATACTCGATGAGACAGGAAGAGAGGAAGATTGCGAGCTCGCCAAAGTGTCTGAATGGATTGTTTCTTGTCGTTACTTCAATTTGATCGCCTGGAAAAAGGAAGATTGAACTCACTCGAGAAGCTCTAGAATCTCCTGTCCAGTTCTGATATTCTCACTTGTAACCCTGTCATGGATAGTCTCTGAGCGGTGGATCTCAGGAGCAAGAGTGGTTGTCGCTGTGGAGAGCAGAGCTTCTATTGCCTCTAATTTATGGATGTGCTGAAAAATAATCAGGTTATCAGTTTTTCACCAAATGCTGACAACAAACTTACCTTAGCTATCGACTCATTAAATTTTGCAATAGCAAATCGGTGCCAAGTCCAAATATTCACGGCGAAGTTGTGCATGAACCCGAACCGGCAAATGTTTTTCGACGTTTTGATTGACACCTACAATTCTTTCGATAATGATGCTCAAAACTTCCATCAAACTTTATAGTTCACGGTCATGAACAGCATTTGAAGGATCGTGAAAATGATTCCCAGAATGGATTCAATCACGGATGAAGGGATGTTCACAGCGTGTATTTCATTCTGAGAACATATAATGAGCATGATTAGGGCACTTGATTTTACCGCAAACAGAAGATACATCAACATCCCAAACAGGACAACTCCCATCGTACCGAAGACTGAAATGCACAGATCAGTTCGTTCGTTTTACTCATGATTGCTCACAAACTATTCCGATTCGGAGATACAGCGAATTCACCGCTTCCGAATCATGAGACGCCGGAGTTATTGTATGTTTCTGAATTGATCTCATTATTTCGATTTTACCGGTAATGAAGATACCGCATCATTTCTCCACTTTCCTCTCTTCGATAACCAGTGCAATATTTGATTTGGCAAGAACGGATAAATGACGAACAAATACAAGTAAACGAAGAACCCGATTCCAATAGTGTACATGTAGAAGGCGAAAACTGAGCTGGCTTTCTGAAACAGCTCCATTGCTAAGGTCAATAATATATATTCCTCACAAAATCATTAGCTTTCTCTGGCGGAGCTTGTAAACTGGCTTCTTCTACCAGTAGAAAGACAATCATGAAGATAGCATAGAGACAAGTGGCGAAAGAGAATGAGTTTCCCCTGATATTGTTTCACCATCAGCCGTAAAAGGAAGTCCACAAACCAGGTCTCCTCATCTTGTGGACTCCACGCAATTCTCGACCCTCGCCTGTTTCTCACAGCTTCTCCACTATCTCTTGTCGAAATTGTCGAAGTCGCACTGCCTCCGACATTGCGAGATCGCATGTGCCCTGAAATAATGTACAATATTCGAGTTTTTGGTGGTTGAAAAGAACCTTTGCTGCTGTTCTTCCAATTGATATCAGTGGCTGATACGATGGATAATCGCTTCAAAATATACATGTGATCTTGTAAAGCACACATTAACTCACTTGTTTCTCTCTTCCTCGGGATAAAGGATCTCCGCACTCGGCGAGGGAGAAGGCGCACCACGTGAGAGGAACTTGGAAATGTTCGGAAGGATCATAGAAGAAATCGACGAGCGGTAAGAGGATTACGCGATGAAAATGACTAAGCCGCGAGATGGGGAAACTCCAGACGCGGTGCCGAGGTAATTCGTCTATCTTCCTCGACAACGGAACATTTTGTGTGTGCACACTACGAAAGGTGACAAATTCTCTCTGAATGTGTGACCAGATGTGAGGATGCACACAAAAAGTGCTACTCCTCCACCAGAGATCCGCTTAAAAGGGGAAGTTTGTGAAATAAATTCCTCTCTCATTTCGGGGGATGAGAGATGTAAAAAAAAATTCAAACTACTATTTAACCGTATCAGTATTCGATCAACGTTATTCCGCATTTATGTCTAAATTCGTAGTTGCAGATGCCACAGATGAGTGTTACGAACTGTATTTGATATCGTCTAAATAATTTCACCCTAATTGTAAGTACCTTTCGAATATGTAACGGTACGAATATGTATCTAGGAAATTAAATTTTAAAAAAGGGGAACGAATGGAATGGGAGATGTGGAGTAGACGAGTGAGATGATGTGATAGAGACTGAGATGTTTTGTGAGTGAAGCTACACTACAACTGGAAGAAGTTACGCTAACTACGAATCAATGAGATAAAAAAAAGTCAAACTATGATTAGAAATGTTGTTAGTCAAACAGATTGAAGATGTCTGTGTATTTGAGAGAAATTATAATGACGTTAATCGGTCTTTTTATTAACTACCTCTAATTAGTTCATGACGGACAGAGCTTTGCATATTCCTTTCAGTTACTATGTCGAAATCTAGATGAAAAATAAACGGATATTCATTGCCACTGTGCGATTTCATTGCACGTTTATCGAATCGAGGCCAGTAGAGATGAGTCACATATCACAATCACACAGGATTCTCAACGCTGTTGACACTGACGGCCGAAGCGGACGGTTCTAAGATTCAAACGATTATATCGTCACTGTAGGCATTTCACGGGGTAGAAACTTGTCGTTATCTCCACACGGACACTGTCAATAGTGTTCCAATGTCCTTCCTCACACGAGAAGTCGTGAGCAGCGGCGCCGCGAAGGAGCCTACTCTGAATGGATCCAGCCAGCTCAGGATACTATACTTTGATTGAAAATAAAATGGAGCTGAACTATCTGAAGAGCTTCCTGTAGAATTCGGAGCTTGAAGTGACAAGTTGAGACCAACGAGCATTTCAAATCCAATAACTACTACGGGTCACATCAATCACAACAACAATGTTTTACCGCATAAAGGTCGAGAAAGGGGAAAAGCTCACATGTATATTTGCCGATTTGGAAGAACTGGGTCATTTTTCGACAATGTTAACTTTTTTTATTGATTTTTGCCAAGTTTGCACATTGTTGATACACTTTATCGACTCAACGAACGAGTTCATGTGAACAATCTCGTGAGCTTGAAGTTATGACAACTATCAGATGTCAATTTACGGAGTCTTGATAGAGGATACGTTCTCTCCTCACCATTGGTTGGCAAAAGCAAGTTAAATTAAATAACTGTAGCCGTCACATCCCAAGAGACGGCTCCCAAGAGATCCCAAGAGTGTTGTGTTGGTGTGGCACTGGCCATCTCTCGCTGGGTTGGCATCTTTCGTTGCGATGTTTGGATGTACCGCTAGCACTATTCTCTACTGCATTTGGCGTGTGAGCGGCGTATTCAAATAGGTAGTATGTATTTCCCTTGGAAAAAATTCATCTTTTCATGTCGTCTGAATTAAATTTGACTTCGAAAACGAAGCAACTTCAGCTTGATTTGTTCCGCGCACTACTGATTCAGGTTTTTTTTTTCATTTTTGCTGCGCGAATCGTCAAATTATCTTGAAAATATGTGTTCAGTCGGCAGTTCCTATGCTATTCTCATACTTTCCACTAGCTACCATTCTCATTTTTCCTCCCATGACAGGTATACTCCATTTATCCGTACTTGCGCTTCTCTGACTTCTCTCACCTCTCAGGCATCTCACTCGGTGCATTCGGCAATGTTCTCTTCTCAACGACAGCTATTTTCCCATGCATCGATGCTTTTTTCGTTCTTTTCTTCATCAGCCGATTTCGAACAGCTGTTATCCGAATCTTCCGTTGTTCTTCTCTTTCTGATAGTGGAACCTCGTTTGACCAGCGTCAATCTGATCGATGAATATTCTCACATGTAATACTATTTGTCATGCTCGTGATTGTAATCCGATGGTTTCTAAATTTTGCCTTTTTCAGGCATTGCTTCCGCATTCTGAACGCTGTTTGAATGAATTTGCAGGTCATGCTGTATTTCGATTTCACTTCGAAGATCAAATATTAATCATTTATCCACATTCCCATGCACATTGGACATGAAAGATCAAAAGACGGCATTTCGACCTGATTGAACAGAATAACATGTATGTATAGTTACCATTCATGGTCTCATTCAAAGGTATCCCAACGTTGACTCGCGGTTGTTGCTTGTAAGCTAACTTACAAATTGCAATACTATCATCTCATCTGGAATCTGGCATGATATGACCATAAATACTGTATGGTGTTACTGTCTACATCGTGCATTCAACCATGCGTATTTTGACTAGACGGCTCACCCATTTGGAATTGACACATCACATGTATCATCTCCGCCATAACATCTCCTATTATTCAGAGTTTTCGAATACATACGCACGTACTTCCATGAACTCCGTGCATTACATTCTTCCTGTCTAGATGGCTGAACATCGTTTCTCGTGGTCCTACGAGGAACCATTTCACATGGGTTTTCTCGCTTCCACGATGACTCTATCAGTTCTCTCCAACGGACTCCTGATCTACATCATTTTCACTACACAATCCGCCAGCATCGGTTCTTATCGATATTTGCTAGCTGTATTCGCTGGATGCGATATCGTTACTAGCTTCTCCCATATGTCGCTGCAACCGGTGAGCAAGAAGTAGAAAATTTTGCGTTCTCTCGCACTTTTGGAAATAAGTGCGACACGACAGCATTCAGATTTCACACATGACTCGCGGAGGAATCTACTTCATTCCCCGGCATGGCCCGATCATGATTGGAAACCGTAATTGCAACCTCAAAATCTAATCAATTCTAATAATTTTCCAGATTCCTTCGACATGATATTTACACTAATCTTCGCAGCCACATACTTTCAAACCTTTCTCATTCTCACGTATCACTATGTTTACAGATTCAAGATACTGACAAGGTTGAGATATTCACGAAATCAGAAAAAAAACAAGCAAGTGTTTAGTGCATTGACGCGTTCTATCACTGACGATTGGACGATTTCGAGATGGGTGAAAATCGGAATTGTTGTAAACGTCTTGTACATCTCTGGAGTAGTTACCACATACGGAATAGCATTCGGTTGTAATGATGAAACGCGGTATGCAACTGATTTAAGCATTTTTATTTCGCGCAAGTTTGTAGTTTCATCCAAAATTTCAGCGCGCTCGCTTCGCCAATAATCAAGGACGTGTACGGAATCAATTTGCAAGATCGACGGAGATGGTTTCTTGCAATCGCTGTTCTGGTGAAGCACACCTCCATTCTCCACCTCATTCATTCTATTTTACTGTAGAGACCGTCTCCAGTAACTGGAGAGATGGTCCACCATACTCCAGCTCTGATCGGATTATTTCTGCTATTCCTGATGTTTTGTGCGACAGGCAGTGTCGTTGCATACTGCATATGGAAGATTAATGGAATGATTGGGTTGGAGAAGCCGTTCCCCGATTGAATTATACTACACTTTTTCAGTGCCACCGAAAATCAGTTGACGGCCAAAACCCGTCAGATGCAGCTTGATTTATATTGTGCTCTGCTCATCCAGGTGAATTGTATCTCTCCTCAAGGGGAAAGTCATGTCCCACAGACTGCCGTGCCTATGGTCTTCTCGTACTTGCCATGTGCAATCATTTTCCTGATCCCTGCTCTCTCAAGTGCGTTCATTCGGCTTGATAACCCCGATATTGATGCAAACGAAACTTCCAGACATTGCGCTTGGAGCTTTTGGAAATGTGCTCTACCTCTCAACATCCATCTTCCCATCGATCGACGCCTTTTTCATCCTCTTCTTCATCAAACGATTCCGAATCGCTACGATTCGACTATTCGGCTTCGAAACGAATAGCGTAACACAGAGCAATATTTTCGACAATCGTACCTAGCAGCAACGAAAAATGAGAAATAAATAGATGCAACAATTTAAATTGTACTTGATCTCTTTCTCTTTCTCGAACCTTCAGTTGTGAACTATTTAATATTTTCCTTTCGAAATGCGACAAG
This sequence comes from Pristionchus japonicus, assembly GCA_900490845.1. Lineage (NCBI taxonomy): Eukaryota > Metazoa > Nematoda > Chromadorea > Rhabditida > Neodiplogasteridae > Pristionchus > Pristionchus japonicus. Next base: position 448,951 of record LS498941.1, on the reverse strand, counting down.
AAAAAGTCGAATAGTGCATACAGTCAGGCTGTCTTTACTTCGGTTCATGCTTCTGAGTGTTCCAGGAAACTCTAGTCGAGATCCAATCTGTCCAAGTCTGGATATTGCAATTACAAATTGCTGATTGAGTTTTCTGGTATACAGTACCTTCTCATGCGAATAGCTGGATTTTCCCCACATCTTAGCATACCAAAGATGATAACGATAATCATGCATCATTGTTGGTATCCATCATGGTTATTCAATTTTGATAGCATCTCCACATTTAGTTTGCTCATTGATCATTACTTTCTGATCCGTTACTTACCTATCTTAGCAGACAGTTTCCGCGACGTCTCCCCGTCACTGAATTCCGGGCAAATGCAGATGGACGAGATTCCGTTCTCGTGGTCCTACGAAGAGCCCTACCACTCCATTTTTTTCGCTGGCTCGATGGAGTGATCTACTCTTTATATTTTCCTCCTTCTTTACATAATCTTCATTCTCACGTATCACAATGTCTACAGATTCAAGACTCTGACTAGGTTGAGATACCTGAGAAACAGGCTAAAGAAGCATAATTTCAGTGCTATTACGCGTTCCTTTGGTCTTCTCGTACTTGCCATGCGGAATCATTTTCCTGATCCCTGCTCTCTCAAGTGCGTCCATTCGGCTTGATAACCCCGATATTGATGCAAACGAAACGTTCCAGACATCGCGTTGGGATCATTCGGAAACGTTCTCTACCTCTCAACCTCCATCTTCCCATCGATCGATGCATTCTTCATCCTCTTCTTCATCAAACAATTCCGAATCGCGACAATTCGACTGTTCGGTTTCGAAACGAATAGCGTGACGCAAACAATAATTTCCACAATCGGACTTAGCAGCGACGAGAAACAGGAAATTAATAAACGTAAACATGTAATTGTTCTCGATCGATTTCTCCTTCTCGAACCTTTAGTTCTGAACTATGTACCCTTTCATTTTCGAAATGTTACAGGGAAAACTCGAAAAGTACATACAGTCAGGCAGTCTTTACTTCGGTTCCTGCTTCTCGCATTGAGTAATCAAAAGCACTCTGATCGAGATCCAATCGTCTGGATATTTCAATCACAAATTGCTTATTGAATTCCCTGGGATACAGTACCTTCTCACGCGTAAATATCCCTCACATCTTAGTATACCAAACATGACAACCATAACAGTGAATCATTATTATTATGCATAATATTAATCATTCAATTTTCATGTCATCTCCATCATTAGTTTGCTCATTGATCACAACTTTCTGATCCGTTACATACCGTATCTTAGCTAAAGCGCGGATAGTTTCCGCGACGTCTATCCCGTTCGTATTCACTGAATCCCAGATAACTGCAGATGGACGAGATTTCATTCTCGTGTTACGAAATTTTAAATTGATCTACGAATATGAGGCCGTTTCCGATAGAGTCGAGCAGATCCGCTTGAGTCTGGCACAGCTCAAAAATGTCAGTTTCCTGAAATCATGTATTTCGGGGTTCCTGAGGGTGCTGATGACGATGGGCACTTTCATTTTTGGTTTTGACCACCCGTTGGCGCCAGATGACGTCACGTCGATATCAGGTGATGCGGTTGAACTCGGCCCTCGAGACTGCTAAAAGAATGCCGCCGTGGCTCCCGGGGTAGAATTTGATGCTGATCACGCCTGCCAACTTCATTTTTCATCAATTACTTTTATTGAGGCTAAATAGTGAAATTTTTGCATAGGGATTTCCGGGCTTAGCTTTTTGGACTGATCGAACCGGCTTGACGAGAGGATTTCAGAAAGGTGTTTGCGAGAAATATAGGAGTTGGGAACTCTGAGATTGATTCAAAAGAGTATTCGAGGACGGCACATCTCCACGTTGTTTACAACGAGCCTCTTCCCTTCTCTGGTTTCTTCCAACCACTGGTTGACCAGTAAAAGTGGGCGGAGTTTGAGCTAACCACTTGTTGACCAGTACCTCAACCACTGGTTAACCAGTAGTGTTTTGACCACTGGTTGACCAGTATACCAACCACTGGTCAACCAGTATCTCAACCACTGGTTGACCAGTAGGCCGGATCGGTCGGGCCTACTGGTCAACCACTGGTCAGGATACTGGTCAACCAGTGGTCAAGAGGGTCTCAAACCCGTCGCGTGTAGAACGTACCTTGTCTATAAGGGCACCTCTTGCAGCCCTAAACTGAGTACCCTCGGGTACCCTCGAGCGCCACTGCGCGCAACTGGTTACGGTCCCAGCGAGACCGTCTTTTGGATGTGACCGGGCCCACCCGTGTGTGGCTTGGTTACTGTATGGGGCAACTCATGCTGCTATCGATAAATGATTTTCCACAATACCGTATCCTCCCAACCACTGGTTGACCAGTAAACTGACCAGTGGTTGACCAGTACCCTGACCACTGGTTGACCAGTACCACAACCACTGGTTAACCAGTACCTCAACCACTGGTTGGCATACCCGCCAACCAGTGGTTGAGGTACTGGTTAACCAGTGGTTGGGAGAAAC
>LS498941.1:405311-446338 GCA_900490845.1 Pristionchus japonicus | reverse complement strand
AGAGGAGGTCAACAGAGGTGAGAGACCCAGAGGAAGGAAGGGAAGAGCTTCGGCGTAAACAACATGGAGAAGTGCCGTCCTCGAATACTCTTTTGAATCAATCTCAGAGTTCCCAACTCCTATATTTCTCGCAAACACCTTTTTGAAATCCTTTCGTCAAGCCGGTTCGATCTGTCTAAAAAGCTAAGCCCGGAAAAGCCTACGCAAAAATTTCACTATTTAGCCTCAATAAAAGTAATTGATGAAAAATGAAGTTGGCAGGCGTGATCAGCATCAAATTCTACCCCGGGAGCCACGGCGGCTTTCTTTTAGCAGTCTCGAGGGCCGAGTTCAACCGCATCACACGATATCGACGTGACGTCATCTGGCGCCAACGGGAGGACAAAACCAAAAATGAAAGTACCCGTCGTCATCAGCACCCTCAGGAACCCCGAAATACATGATTTCAGGAAACTGACATTTTTGAGCTGTGCCAGCCTTTGCTCGACTCTTTCGCGAACGGCCTCATATACAGTAGTACGAAGTCATGATATACCATCCTCTCTATCAGTGAAAAGGTAGTGCGAAAATAGTCAATTACCATTTTTGTCCGTTGACGGTCATGCACGGCATTCTCTAATGTGACGAGAAGATCCTGATGATGACTTGACCATAAGACATTACGCGTCTCTAGATTAGGGCAATGAGCGCCTGATAGCCAAGCACTTCACGTTATCACTCATGCGCATGTCGTTGTTGTATTCATCTCGACAAATCGACCAAATTTACTCAGATGAAAGATCAACTCTATGCGTGGGTCTATGACGATCATTTCCACTCTTACTTCCTCAAAACTACCACAATTGTGTCTGTTGCTGGCAACGGATTTCTAACATGCATCATATTCTCAAATGCTTCCTCGACCATGGGATCGTATAGATACTTATTGGCTACTTTTGCCATATTCGACATCATAACGAGCATTGTACACATGTCACTTCAAGGGGTGATACATTTGTATTCATATAATCTAACTTTACAAATGACACGTTATTTTGAATTGAGTGTGATTTTTACAGATAATGCACATGACCGGCAATGGAGTCTACTTCTTTCCACGCTATGGACCATTATTGATCGCAGGATGTAAGTTTTTTCGAGGTCTCCGGCTTAAATTATATTGAAATCTCAGATTCATTCGATACGGTGTTATGTCTTGTTTTCGCAGCAAATTTTTTTCAATCATTTCTGATTCTTACTTATCATTATGTGTACAGAGTCAACGTAGTGACAAGGTTGGATGGAGTATGTGATAAAAAGGACCAATGCTTTTTCACATATTTTGCGCGAAAAGGCGAAATGTTTGTTTTTATAGAGGCATTACCCACTCTTCCACTAACAAATGGTCAAAGTCGAAGTGGATTGGAGTGATAGGCATTATGAATTGCACATACATAACGACCATCTTCGCGATATGCGGCATCGCTTTCGGTGCATCTGATGACATAATGCGGTTTCATTTTATAGTCATTGACATCGTGGTCAAAGTCGAGCAACCATATAGGCATAATGTATTCAGAATAAACGGATCGCCTGAAATTACTAAAACTTACAACATAGATTTCGAAGATCGAAGAAGAGGATACTTGCTTATCGCAATGAAGGTGCGTAGCATCGATTCTATTTCAACCATGATATTTCCGAGCGGAAACACTTGTTTCAGAAAAATAATGACAACAATTCCAGCGGCCTGATCCCGTGAACGGAGAAATGATGCTGTATGCTCCTTCAATACTTGGTTTGTGCCTGTTGCTGACTATGATTGGAGGCACAGCAAGTGTCATCGTCTATTGCATCTTAGTAATAAGCAGGACTGTCAGGTAGCTTATTTGGCTTTTCGATCATAAAAATCAAAATATTACAAGGTCGTCGACTAGTAAGCTATCTGCAAAAACGAAGAAGATGCAATCAGACCTGTTTCATGCCCTCCTCATTCAAGTAATTCCACTCTTGGATAAAATATCGATCGTACTAGTCTTTGACGCTAGTATCTTATGAATTCGCATTAGAATCGGTACTATTCTCAGACTGCCGTTCCCACCACTTTCGCATACTTGCCTTCTGCAGTTATTCTCGTCATTCCTGCAGTTACAGGTGATTCAAAACAAAATAATATCTGGCATTCCCTGCTCATTGTTCTCAGGAATCCCTCTGGGTTCTTTCGGCAATATTCTCTACCTCACATCGGTTATCTTCCCATCAGTCGAACCATTTTTCATCATTTTCTTCGTCGGAAGGTTCCGTATGGCAGTGATTAGAATGTTCAGACTGCCGTGTGGTGTTCAATAAATAACGCGTAACCATTACAGAACACCGAACATAATTTTGCACGGAACCTTTTTGAACACACGATACGATAACAGAGATCATTATCCAATTATCCGAACTCATTCTTTTCATTATTTAGTCTCTCTCTTATTTTCATGATACAACGCCAACTGAAGCATAAAATGCGATCGCCCTCATCAGATTCTCTGATGTAAGGGTCTCACAGCCTTATTATGAAAGAGGTTATTGATCAGTCTTTAGAGAATACTGAAAACTTTTCTCGGAATGTTTTGAAATTTAATAAGTTTCACCTGCTCTTTAACGTTATTGAAAACAATATGCTATGCGCTTTTGTTTATGTGCTCAAATAGGCGTATTCATCTGTGTGTTTTTGCAGTGATGTCAGGTCCCTCCTATGCATGGATCTATGAGGATCCATTCCACACCATCTACCTCAAAGTTACCACTACCCTATCTCTACTCTCAAATGGGCTTCTTCTTTACATCATTTTCTTAAAAAGCTCATCGAGCTTAGGACCATATCGATATTTACTGGCAGTTTTTGCCGTTTGCGACATAATCACTAGCTTCGCTCACATCTTCTTTCAGGCTGTACGTTTTAACAGTCACAAGTATTGAATGTAATGAGGTTTAGATCCTGCACGTGACTCGAAATGGAGTCTACTTCTTCTCTCAGCACGCCCCTTTTATGATCGGAGGAGGTATGATTATTTGTCGTCCCATACCATATCGAAATGCAAAATAATTGCAGAATCATACGAAACGTTGTTCTGTTATCTCTTCGCTTCTACATTTTTCCAGACTTTCCTCATTCTGGCCTATCATTTCGTTTTCAGATACAAGACTGTGACTGTGTAAGCAGCTCAAGTACATAGATTCAACTTTGAGTGAAATCCTTCATACAGAGGGCTTGCACGATCATTTACTGACAACTGGACGATGCTCAACTGGATATATGTGGGGATCTTCGTCAATATTGTATACGTCTCTTTCATTGTTGGCATTTGCGGCAGAGCCTTTGCTGTTGACGACGAAATACGGTATGAAGAAGCCTCAAAGTATATCGTTCAATTACTATGAAATCTCGATTTCAGGGAAGTCGGCTATTCAGAATTGGCGGACCTATACGGCATCGATCTGAGAGATCACAATAGAGGATTTATCGTGATCGCAGTTCGAGTAAGATTTCTTTCCATTCTTTGAAAGATCATGTTGTACTTTCAGAGACCTGACCCCATAACTGGTGAGATTCACTGGCACTTGCGATCAGCAATCGGCGCATTGTTGTTGTTCCTGCTCTTCATTGGCACATGTTGTGTCATTCTCTTCTGTATCTGGCGAATAAACGGAGTCATTAGGTTGGTGAAACTCAAAAATGCTATTCAAATCGTTCAATTAGCTCCGGTGAACCTTTTAACGACGTCAACAAAAAAGATGCAGTTACATCTGTTCCGTGCCTTGCTAATTCAGGTCGGCGAATTAGACGATTGTGAAATCTTTGTTAAATTTTTTGATCACTTTTAGAGCGCTGTGCCAATCATATTCTCATACATACCATCGACGACTATCATGGTTTTCCCGGCTATTACTGGTAACGTTATTTGCTCGGTCACCTTCTCTTCGTCAAACACATTACAATGTTGATGTTCAATCAAGACCTTCAGATATTTCTCTCGCAGCCTTTGGAAATGTCCTCTTCTTAATCACGGCGATATTTCCCTCAATTGACGCATTCTTCATCCTTTTCTTCATCGGTCGATTCCGATTAGCTGTTATTCGACTCTTCCGTCTACTATTTGACTCGAATATGGGATCATCGATCGAAAACCGGGCAATCGAACCATGTCGGGTCGTCGATCTGATAAAACGGTGATATCCAGTAAAAGAAGTCCATCGTTGTTTGGACAGTTCAAAGATATAGATCCACAATTCCTAGAATATTTGATGAATTGATCGTGCACATGCATAGGCATCCTTCTCTGTATTCAAACGCTTTAGGTCTATGCAAATAAACATATTGGACTATAGTCTATCAAAACAGAGAACGCATTCCATCGAGCTAAGATCCCGTCAATGACTCATCTCTCATGACTGAATGTGTACTCCTTCCACATATTATTGAATGACTTCATCCGTCTATTTCCTGCTTCGAGTCTCGATCTATCATCCTGTCACTCCTTCCATCAATGGTCTTCCGCACTCTCTACTGGCTTCCCTATCTTATTATCGCACCCGTCTCGATCTGTCTCTACATTCGCGTATTGTACATCATCAACAGAAATAAGAAGCTCAAATCGTACTCATCGTTCTTCTTTCGACTGTGCTTCTCACAGGTGTGTACACTGTGTCCGAGTGATGTCATCAGGAAATATGACAGGGTATCTTCGATATCTCCAATCTCTTCCTCTACTTCGTCGTCAATTCAATCACTGTCGATGTGATCTTCGGTGTCGAATTCGTCCTCTCTCTCAATGGAATTCCGTCTGCACTCGCTTATTACTACAACTACTACTTTACCTATGCACAGGTTACTGATTTAGTGCGACGAAGGGTTTTAAGGTCATTTCTATTCTCCAAGCATCTTTTCGCCCCAACATGAGGAACTTGGGTCATAAATACAAGTAATTCCTGATAGCTCAGGTATTCGGCATCGTGATGCTCTCACTCAATCGATTCTTAGTCGTCAGCTTTCCTCACTCGAGAATCACTAAGGTAAGTATTAACTGGTTCACAGGGTGAGAATCTCATCCTCAGGAAATGGGCTCGACACCTCGTTGGATGGTCTCATGTCATCACGTTATTGTCCCTCTGCTACTCATCACTCACATGTATGGTTATCGTAGCCATAGAAGAGAGAGCACGACCATTCAGGTTCTTCCAACCCCGCATGAGATACTACGAATTTCCGGAGGGTCAAATAAGTAAATGGAGAGATAATGGAGCAGTTACTGTCAGAGAATCAACTTAATGAATGAAAGAAAAAGAAAAATTACAGATCAATGCCTTTCTCATCACTCTTCTCATCTTCATAGCATCTGTTGTTTCAGCGCTCTGTTACGTCTTCGTTCTAATCAGAGTCACCAAAAATATTGCTACGGCGTGAGATGACTGCTCTTCCAATTGTGCATCAAATCTTCGTTCCAGTAGCCGATCTCTCAGTTTTCGTCGTGATATCTCTCTTATTATCGTCGGATTCTCGTTATTTCTCACTCTTCTTTTCGCTGCATTCTTTTACGTTTTCTGTTTTATCTTCTCCAAACTGGGTGATGTTAGCACTCAAGTTCATTCAAGCAAGGAACTAGAATTTCCCTACTTCAGTTGAAAACAGTCGATTCGGTGGGTTTCTTGTACACCTACGTGATTCTCAGTCTGTCGGTGGTCAATCCATGGGTACTTCTAATGACTAATCGATCGACCAGGAAAAGGTTTCCCATTCTGTTACAATGTTTTTGTCATGATCGAAGTCGTTCAGGATTCTCAGTCGAAAGGACTACGATTCAAGTTCAATAAACATCGTTGGTACTAAATTCAAGCCATCCCCGAACGTCTCTGATAGATGCTCATCAGCTATCTACTCTGCGTGCAATTTTCTGACCGAAATGGGAAATGATTACATCATCAGAGCTGTTTGCATTCGAGAGATCTTAGATCGAGAATAACATGAGGGCAGATAGAGTTCAGTGAGAATAAACAGATAAAGTTCATTCGAAAGATGCTAATTGTAAGGGGCGATCAAGGCATAAAAGCTTTTTCAAATATCTCCCATTCATCTGTTGGCTGGCACATTTTCGCAGAAACTTATAAGTGAATCATGAAAATCGACTTTGCCTATCGCTCCATATTTGCGAAAAGCATGAGTCAAGGTCACTTGAAGATGACACCAAATCCGATCTGCCAATATGGAGAGGAAAAGAAGGTGGAGGAACGGTGATATAAAACTCACCCAATACCTTTCTCAACCCACATTCTCCCATTGCCGAGTGCTTTATCGTACCAATTACTTTTCCATCATGTACGCTACAGTGATTGTCTTCGCAGTCTTGCTGGGAGTGGCCGGTGAGATTTCCCATTTCTCAGTCACCGTTTGTTTCATCAGAATCATAATGAAACTTTTGACTAGAATGAGTTATCGAGTCGTTCAGTAACATCAATACGTTCAATCTTGCAGAGTCAACTGTCTCGTGCAACTCGTGCACTCAGAACAATGCGAATGACTGCACTGGAAACACTTGCCAGGGCAACTACTGCCTCTATGGTGAGAGTTTCAATAGAAAGATCAAAAGATCATTCCCACCTTGCAGAACACTCAGTGGACCAGAATGGATATTCGTTCGTGAAACGATCGTGCACTAGCAACTCCTTCTTCCAATATCCCGATCGAACCATGTCGCAGACTGTGAATCAGTGCGAGAGAAAGTAAGGAAGCTTTACTGATCGTCTCGATAGTCGCGATTTTGAATGAGATCTGACCCTCGTTTGATGTCAAAAATCATATTTTGCAGGACAGTGAACGGGGTCAGCTACGCGGTCGAAATCTGCAATTCGGGTTCCTTCTGCGATACTCAATGCAATTCCGTGTCCTCCCTCTACTCCAAACTCTCCCTCGCACTCGTTCCACTGATGGTCTTGAGAAAGTTCTAAGCGATTGTATTTGCCACAACCAATCTCTATTATGATCGTTTCACTCATATGTCTTGTTTTCTCCGTATGAAACGAACTTTGAACGAATCATATTGGCGAAGAAGTGGGTGCAAATTAGAGTTGTTAGACCAAGCCACTCGCCACTCGCGAGTGAGAATGATCGATTCCCTTGCCAAGTGACTAGTTGAAAGACGAGGGAGAGGGGGAAATGAGAGAGACACGAAGTTCGTGTCACGAACAAAGTCCATTCACTCGCCGAGTGGTTTGACACGCCGATCCGAGTGGGCGGGAAATGAACTCGGCGAGTGGCGAGCGCTCGCGAGTGTCACTCGAGTGAAACAACTCTAGTGCAAATCCTGCAAACTCGGGACTCCAACTGATCACTGATCAACTTCACTCAACAAAACATCGGATTGAAAATTGCATACGGGATGTCTCAAGTGGACTGACTCAGTTCGTTATCGTCTAATCTAAATGTCAAGAGTGAGCTCTCCTAATTGGCCGAAACTCATGAGCCTACGCCGTTGACTGCTCACTACAACTTCCCCCATCCCGAGTCCTTCACTTCTTCCTTTCCCTTCTTGAGAGGATGTGGCTGAAAACCGCGATCCAATTGGGGTACGGTGTTATCGGCATTGTCTGCTACTTTCTCGTCTTCTATGCAATGTTCGCGATGCGCAAAAAGCTGGACTCGACTTATATAACTACTAACGTAGTCATGGCTGTTTCGGTGCGTGGTTTTTAAATGTTTTGAATGTGCCTTTGCCTGTTTAGAATATGGCTACATGGATTCACACTCTGATCTTCATCAAGTTTTTAAATGAGCCATTCTTCTTCTTCTTTTACGAATGGCTCAAAGATCAGCCTGTCCTTCTGTTAGTGAAAATTGTACTGCTAGTTTTCATCAGAATTCAGAAACATCCACTACGGATTTCTGATCGCACACTTCAATTTCGTCCAAAATACGGACCTGCTGCTTGTAACCTTCGAACGATATGCAATGATTGAATCCCCGCTGAACACTTTAAAGGCAGGAAAATCTACTTAGCCTTATCTTTCAATGGATTTTTAGTGGTGGAGAAGATATTATGTCTACGTAATAATTTTTCTTCACTTCATAATCGTTCCAATCCAACTGCTGTCCAGGTGTTCTTCAATGAGTAAATCATTCATTTGAAGTTGTATCAGATTGCCGATCCACACTACTATGATATTTGATGAGGAGACGAAAAGTTATCATGCCATATTCGACAAAACACTCAATTATGTAAGACATACACCAAGCAAAATGCGCAAATTTACCTTTTCAGAGAATAATCCTCGCTGCTTTGGTCCAACTTGCATACGGAATCATCGCTTTCGTCCTTTGCTTTACCATCATTGTTTGAAACACTACATTTTCTATTATCCACATGCCATTTCAGATTCTGACGATCAAAAAGTTGCGACAATGGAAAAATACGATCGTTAGAACTGTTGTAAGCAATATTTCTAAACAACACAACAGAAAGATTGAGATACTTTCAGCAAATAATCTTCTCTATACTCGGTTTCTTTTGTTGCCTGACCCAATTCTTCAACGTGATAGTCGTGGTAAGCTTGTGTTCGAAATCTAAGTTTCAAAAGGTAAAACACGTTCTACAGGCGCTGATAACATTCTCATCAAACGAATTTCTAGCCAATAACATGTCCATTATCATTGAGTGGATGCTTTATCTCTCCGATTTATACTCCCTTGGCCCAGCTTTGTACGTTTTTCACATAAGTTCAATTTGGAAATCAGCTTGAGGGCTCTGTGATACATTTCTATGAGGAAAGAGGGTGAGTAATAGCTTTGCAGCTACACTCTTCTGGTGATGGATGCAATTCGGAACTTCTGGATTCGCAAGATCAAGAAAGCGTTCAGAATCCTCATGCGCAGAGACAAAAAGGCAGAACCCCAAACTGATGCCGGATCTCGTGAAACCCCATGTTCTTTTCACCTAAGACTTGCATGCTTTGAGTGCATTGCACTCTCGATCCCCAATCACAGTCCAATCACGATCACATGAGAGACCCACAACTTCAACATTTTCTTTTATTACATCTTTTTACACATAATGAAGCGATGGACGATGCAAAACTGCTATAGACGTCACTTATTAGCATGTAAACTTCTACGGAAACCATTTGGAAGGCTACAGAAAAGGACAAATTCGTGAAGCATGAAATGCACTTCTCTTTGAGAGCAACAGAAAAAAGAGGGGGAAGGGATGAGTAATCAATCATAGATAGCACACGGGGTACGGTAGCTTCACCAATTGGGGTACGGTGTCATGAGCGGGTGTGAGAAGAGAGGGGATGAGAATTAGAATACTTGTTATGAAAGGAGTAGTATCTTCTGAGGGAAAGTCTTGGGCTTACAATTGAGCAAGTGCCGAAGGGTTGGTTCATCTCGAAAGTGGGATCGGGGATAATGAGAAGGGGTAAGTCGATCGGGATTAAGAGGGGGTAAAGCTATCGATAGGAGTAACTTCATTCGGGGTCTCAGGCAGTTGGGAGGGAACACGATGGGACAAGGCACTTCTTACAGGAACTCGGGAAGAGGGGATTTGAACGATACGATGCGAGAATCGACAATTGAGCAAAAATGAAACAGAGATGATGGGTATAAATATCGATTGGGTATACGGTAGCTGGGATATCGATTGATCGATTAGAATTCGAGGGAGAACGGAGAGCCGGGAATCTCGACGTCACCGTATTTGATGAAGACGAAGCCCTTCAGACGGTCCTGCAACGAAATCAATAACTTTATGAAAAATAAATAAAATCACTAGTCGATAGTCAACCAACTACGATATACCTGGATACGGTAGGTGCAGATGTAGTGGCCGTTGCCCTGGTGCTTCACCACCACCTCCTCGCACGGGCCCTTCGTCGTCACGATGCCCACCATGAGCAGGTTGTTGCCTTAAGATTAGTCAATTATCGATTAGTCGAGGCCCGGGATTATCAATCAATATCGACTACCGTAAACAACCGTATCTACTCACCGGCGAGCGCCGTGTCGATGGTGAACATGGCGGGCCGGCCGGGGAAGAACTTGTTCAGGCCGGCGCCCTTCGCAACGACCTGCAAAATATTTATTATAATTTTAAATACTGGCCACCGTATTCCATCCCTCTACCTTACCTTGGATGCGTCTCCCTTGTACACGGGGGCGACGGCGACGGTTCCCTTCGTCGTCTTGGCCACCGCGTCGATCTTCACAACCGCCGTCTCGTTGTAGCCGTTGCCGCCGAGGACCTGATCGATTAATTAGTAAGGGACAATATCAACAATAACTCCTTCATTATGATCCCATCTCATCCAATTCCAATCTACTCATTGATTGCTTGTCAATCAAAACCATTCTACTAACGTACCTTTCCATCGATGTGGATCTTGTAAGGCGAGCCGGGCACGTGGATGCCGTTGTACTTCACAGCCGCGAAGTAGTCGCCGGGCGCGAGAGCCGTGTAGCGCGCCTTGTACCCAGTGTCCAGCTGCAATGGCCATATTCATGTATCGCTTTTCCATGCACATAATATTCAAGCTACAGCTTTCAATCACTAGCGTGTCAACATTTCTCATGAGAATCCGAGTAACCATTCTCAGTTGACGATTACACAGAATACCGTACCTCATACGCGTCAAGGGTGACCTTGCTGGGTCCGTCCACCTGGATGGTGAGGATGCCGGCGCCAGCGTTGGCAGTCGCCACGGTGAACTCGCCCTTCGTGCCCGTCGTGCAGCCGACTAGACCCTCGCCCGAGGCCTGCAATTAAGGGAGTTGATTAATTTCACAAATAAGCGATAGTATATTTTAGTTTATTTTTTGCCTCACATTCAGAACATTGTTGACGAAATTAAGCCTGGGACTCAAAAAATATTAAAAGTTAAAGACAACATACATGAATGGCGGTGGGATCGCACTCGTCCTTTCCTCCGACTCTCAGTCGGAAGGGTGAGTCGCGCATCGGCGCACCGTCGAGGGTGACGTGGATGTAGTGGTTGCCGGACTGCAAAGGGAATCGATAACGAACCGAATCCTCAGCGAATAAAATCAGTCGTCGATAATCCTATACCGTGCAACTACCATACCTCCTTGGGGACGATTCTCATGGCGTAACTCTCGCCATCCTCTATGGGGACGATGTCGATCTGCTCCGTCTCTCCAGAAGGAGTCAGCACCTGGGCGAGATTGATGTTACAGCTCTGCCATAAATTAAAGGGATGCCACTGATGTTGATGTATTGCACACGTTTTGCCAAAGAAACGGACGCTTTACTCTAACTGTAGTGCTTCGCAAAAATTGTAGCAAAGCAGTGCAACTGTGCAAAAAGAGAGGTTTCGCATAACTAGCAATCATCATTAATCAATACTTCATTTATCCCCAACCGTACTTTGCCCTCCAGATGGCCTCTCGCTCTGTGCGTGAGCACCATGAAGGTGAAGGCCTTTCCGACGGGAATTCCCGAATCGTGGAAGGAGGCCAGCTCCAGCTTGCGAACCTCGCCAGTGGCGGGCGCGATGAACACCTAAGCGAAGTCATTATTGATTGATTGATCTACCGTATCCCGATCGATACAGCATCCTTGTCTACCGTACCTTGAATGGCGAGTCGGGAATGTGCTGGTCGTTGTACTTGACGGAGATGATGTACTCGCCCGGCTGCGTCACCTTGTAGTCCACGTGGCAGTTGCCGTCCTGATAATTAACTTATTAATTGCTTACTAAAGAAACAAATAAGCAATAATTAACATAGTTCTTGGCCATCCTTATCAATTGCGCATAAAGCAGTAAAAACCAGTTCTCGATTCACCACCAAATCAATAGTCCCACCGTACCTTGTGGTCCTCAAACTTGAGCGTCGCCTTGCTGGGTCCCTCGATAGCGACTGCGAGCTTGCCCGCGCCTGCCTCTGCAATGACCAATCCATAAAATACTGCATCAAATCATACAAGTCAGTCCTCGATCAGCCCTACCGTACCTCTAGAGTACAGGTTGAAGGACTGCCAACTAGTCGTCTCTCCTCTGATCACTCCCATGCCGGACGCGCGCACCTTGTGGGCGCCGCCCTCCGAGAAGGAACCAACCGTGAATTGGAACGGAGAGCCTGCAATGGATTGGGGTTGTTTCAGCCATCTTCACTCTACAAGTCAGAGAAAATTAGTCATTTATCGATCAAACGTGAAGCTACCGTGCCCACAATAATCAATAACTCACCATTGACGTGGGCGTCTCTGTGCAGGATGGATAGCGCGTGAGCTCCCTCCACTTTCGGCTTGAACTTGATCTGCAAAAGAGATTTATTTGTTAATTTTATTTTCAAACACTTGTTCTCTATCAAATTTCCATTCCAAACATGTTCGCACTTATGTTTCATTGTTTCCTCCTAGTCTCACTCACCACGTAGAACGCCTCTCCCTGGTCTCTCATCTCCACGTCCTCCGTGTTGCCCTTCGGGTCCATGATGCGGGCCACCTGAATGAAGAGATAAGGATCAAAGATCAAACTACATTTCGATTCCGTAGATCATCCTAAAGACTACAAACTACAACTCACCACATCCATGGGCGATGTGTTCGGCAGCTTGAGGAAGAGGTTCGTCTCCTGGCCGGGCAGGGAGATCGAAGCCTGCAGAGAAGTAAAGGGTCAAACTACATTCTTCCCGAGATCAAACCCGAAACTACACTAGTCACAACACTACATACCTGCTCGATTCTCTTCTCAATCTCCTGCTTGACTGCGCCTCCCGAGGGGCCAGTGCAGTGCACGGTGAGGGGCGAGTCTGGAATAGATAGGATGAGATCAAACTACAAACTAAAAATATCAATTCTACTCACTGAGCACGTGGTGATCGGCGAACTTGACCGCGATCGCGTACACTCCGGGTTCGGTGGGCTTGTAGAGCACCTGAATTATTGACTTTAGAAATATCAATTAATAAATCAATTAACTCAATCGATAATCGATCCTACGCTACCGTACCTGCACGAGCCCGGTCTTCTTCTCCTTGCACTGCAGCTCGGCCTTGGAGGGTCCTTGCACCGAGACGGAGAGGCCACCGTAGCCTGCGAGTATCAATTGGTTAGGGACGAGTTCAAACTACAAACTACAGAGACCAAAGATCAGACTCCAGTCTACTCACCGGCCTTGGTCGTGTCGATGAGGATCTCGTTCCACTGCTGGGTGAGTGCCTTGGCTCGGCCGTCGCCAGTCACCTCCACCTTCGACGCGTCACCGACCTGAAATACTCCATTGAATCATCCTCTCGATCCAATTCGAGACTATACTCTAGTCACGTATGCTCCCCATACGCAAAACATAGCTGAAGAGAGATCAAATTTCGCTCCAACTCGAGACTACACTCTAGTCCCGATTATCATACCTGGCTTCTGTCCACCTTGATCTTGAAGGGCGCCTTGGGCACGAGTTTGCCGTCGCGCTTCACCGTGATCAGGTGCTCGCCGGCCTCGCGTGGCGTGAATGAGACTCCTGCAACGATTGTTTGTGGTTACGCTCGTTTCAATCAATCGATAATCTCTTCGTTGTTACAGTAACCCTCACCGAGTCTGCCGCCATCGATGATTCTTACGAAGCATGGCTCCTCGATTCCGGACGGAGACTTGATCGATGCGGATATTCCCTTGAGCTCCTTTTCCGAGATGTTGAGGGCGACCTGGAATTGATCAATGAAGATCAAAGATAAAAAGTATGAACTACATCTTTGCCGAGATCACCGAGGTCAACCTATAAATTACAAACCTCAGAGGTCGATCCGACGCTAAGATGGGCGCGCTTGGAGCCCTCGCCGGCGACGAGCACCTGATGTACAAGGATTAGGCTACTGTTGTTACTCTTTCGGAAATCAGTGTGCGATCGGTATACCGTACCTTGAAGGGGGACTGGTCAATTTCCTTGCCAGCCAGCTTGACGTGCAGCTGGTACTGGCCGGGCATGGGAGGGATCCACGAGACGGAGCATGTGCCGTCCTGAAAAAGAATATTATTGTTAGGTCACTAAACCTTCCCAGCTTTAAAAAAAGTTCAATTTCTAATCACATTTGATCATTATTTCGCATTTGTTTGGTTCCTCAATTTGCTCTATTCACATTCCACATCTCGAAAATTGTTGTTCAAAACTGATTTTTCATAGTTCTACCGCACTTGCGAACGGCATCCACTTTGTACTCTCTTTGCTAATTCTCGCCCTCTTATTGTTGTTTATCGCCCCCTGCATTCTGCACTTTTGTGCCCCTTAACCCTCCCTCATTCCCCAATTTCAAGGATCACTCGTCGCTCCATGCTTCTCACGTAGTCGCCACAATCAATAGGAGGGACGAGAGAGTGTGGGAGATGGAGAGAGCGGCGATAGGGCAATGCGGAATTCCCCCCGTTGTCACTCGAACAACTGACTACATCTGCCACAAGAGACAAGGAGAGGAAAGTGGGGGTTGAGATGGAGATAGACTTAGACAAATGACGACTATCAGTGGTTGATGCCAATCAATCGATCGGTCAAGGAAGCAGGAAGTCCCAGAGATTACACTCATCTTGAGGAATAGACCTAATCTCGCAAAAACGCAATGTCGTCTGTTCTTTGTCTCATCCTATCGACAACAAAGTTGTCTATCTAATGCGGTGTTAAAATCTCGGAAAAGTAGTTGGAAAAGTAGAGAAATAGTGTTAATTTCTGGATGGAAAAGTAGTTGGAAAAGTAGCGAGATTTGAATTCCCGCAATTTTCGTTTTCATTCAGTTCTCATCCCACAGTGAAGCAATCGACTTGAAAATCGATCTAATCAGTTGTGACGTCAAAATAAGTGTGTCGTTCAATAATTGTGGTCATTGGACCAGAGAAAATTGAGAAAGCGAAAAGCGCGGGAATTCAAATTCGAACACTTTTCCATTTGCCTACTTTTCCAGCTACTTTTCCAACTACTTTTCCGTCCAGAAATTAACACTACTTTTGTACTTTTCCAACTACTTTTCCGAGATTTTAACACCACATAACATGATCAAATATCTTTCCTTTTCAAGGAAAAATTTTCCACAGACAAGTAGTATTGACTGGGAGCAATGCGGCCATCATAACGAGCAACCCCCGCATATTTCTCTTCCAACCCACCTTATTATCGTGGATCTTGATATTGGCCTGGGCGGGTCCCTCGATGGACACACTCAGTTCCTTCGCGTGGCCGTGCTTCGCGCACACCGTGAAGTGCGCCGTCTCACCGACCACTCCTCCCTGCGAATATAGAATTTAGAATAAACTATAATTTCGAAGTCTCCAAAAATTATCGTTATTCAAGAACTCTAATAGATTTCTGTTGCGATTTCACGAATTTACTTTTGAACGTCTTTGGACAAAGGAGGAGGGATATACCTGGGTTCCGGGTCCATACACCGTCGCGAATCCGTCGCTGTACTTGTCGACGTAGAAGGAGATGGGCGTGCCCTGGAATCAATCAATAGTTTCCATTTATCGATTCTTACCCACTATCGTTCTCGATATTTACTAACACCACGTGCGCTCCCCACTCGCAACGTGCCACTGGGGTGCTTCCCTGAGGGTGGGCAGCGCTACTCATCCTCTCCCGCTTCTCAAATTTCTAGCCTCGTTGAACTTGAGTGCTCTCTGCTCAAACTTCTCGCCTTTGACTTATTTTCGGCTCAATTCTCGGCCCTCGCAAACACCTGGCGAATCTTTTCTCGCTCTTATCCAGTGGTGAAAACCTCAAGGGTCATATGATCGAGACCTCTCGTCACGTTTCGTTTCTCTCGCGGATCAAAACAATTGTGAGAACACATTGGCTCAGCTGGTGGTTTCCGGTTACATCGCGCGATAATATTTTCGAAATAGTCTCCTGTCTCTCTCTGACCTGAACGAGGACTCCATCGTGGACGATTGAGAGCACGTGGTTGCCTGCCGTCTTGGGAGTGTATTTCACGAGTACGGTACCTGGAACGATCATGAACTGACTTTAATTGATTGGGAACTGACTCATTCTCCCTGAAACCCCGCCAATCAATCAATAATTAACGCGCTTGTTTGTTCAGTGGGGGCAGGTGTAGTGGGGTTCCATCATCATTTTACACCGTGTCAGCAGCATTCTTTCGAGAGGGGCCGACAGACAGGCAAGACTCGTTCTTCGTCGATACACAATCATCTCACTTTTCCATCTCCTATTCATAGATCAGCTCCCTACAGACTCTCATAGTGCTCCAAAATAGCGCAAATTCAACAGAAAAAATCGATATTTTCACAACAAAAATAAATAATTACCATCGTGATTGTCGATGATCTCCGCGCTGTCTTTCGTGGAGGCGCCCGGCATCTCGACTGTGGCCTGGAATGAGATCAGTGATCAAAGACCAAACTACACTCTATTACCTGATCAGGCTACAAATATCAAAGATCAACGCTCACCGTTAGCTTCGAAGCGTCGATCTCCTTGGGGTCAAAGTCAAAGGGGAAGACGCGCTCGTCGAATGTGGTGAGGAGGCGGCCCTGTAAGAGATCAAAGATCAATGTCGAAAGATCTAAGATCAGTTCTACCCCAATCATCGCGATCTCCGAACACTACTACGACTACTAATCGCGACGAGGGGACGGGGCAAGAGAAAACAAGACAGCATCTCGATAGAGGAGTAAAACAGCCGTCGGATTCATTCTCTAGGAAGAGGGAGGGAGAGAGAGTTGTTAGAGGGAGGAGGATCACTCCCTCTCATCTCCTCGATCCTCTCCTTCATCTCTGGCTGCAGGAGAGAGGGGCGTAGGCGCGGTCGGGTCGTGGCGGTGAGAGAGTGCGGAAGATCGAGAGGGCGCAGACAGGCAGAGCGGAGCGAGGGAACAGAAGGCCTAGTGATAAACAGGAAGAGAGCGAAACCAGTGATTGGGAGTGCCAACTGGCTGAGCATCTTCCTTTCCGTGTGATCATCCATTCATTCCTCTCCTTCTCCCTCTCATCTCTCTCAGTCTTATTGACTCGAGGAATTCGACTCGTACGCTCCTCTCTCCTCTTGAGCATCCACGACAACAATAACCACGACAAAGTGAAGAGAAGATGATAGTAGTGATAGGGAGGGAAAAGTAATATCAATGACCGAGCTAATATTACTGATCTGGCTAATTCAGTGAAAATACACACAATAAACTTGATTCCATGAAACAGTCCAATTATCTATATCGTACTGTAACTTATCTGCCCCAGTGAACTACCATAACCCCTCTACTTACCGTATCGAGCTCGTTGTTGTTGGCCTCGACCTCCGACGTCTGCTGGATAGACTCGTCAACGGCGTAGTATCTGCAGAAAGTTAGTATCAAACGATTCGGGTTCTATAGTAATCAATCGATACTTTTTCAGCTCAAAGTAAGTTACAGCAGTCAGTTCACGGTCAATCAATAAATCTCAACCGTACTTCTTCTCGAGTACTTCGACGACTTCCTCGATGACTGCGGTTCGCTTGATGCGGATCGCCTCGAGTTCCTCCGCGGTAAGCGCCTGCATAATGAGCAATTAAATTTGTTTGAACCTCTCGAAATAGCGAATACTTCCCGCATGGTTTTTTATGCAACTGGGGAGGAATAATACACGGAGAAGGAACAATGCTTCAATCCTCTCAAATCGAGTTTTCAATATTCATGAAGTAGTGGCGTGAGCCGGGAAATAAAGCTCTTTTTCACCAATGGCGGAAAGCTGTAATAAACCAATCAAAAATCGGGTAGGAACAGGGATGAAGCGCAACGAAATGGGCCAGAAGCTCCCTTGTTGTCCAAAAATAGGAACGAGTCAATACGGCGCGCTGGGGAGCTCCTCCCTCCCCTCTCCCTCCCACTGCCATTCTCTCATTTTGCATGCTCAGTAGCCCCTAGTAGCCTCCTTTTCCATCCCTCCCCTCAGGGGCGTAATGTGGGTGGGAGAGAGCGGTTGTCAACAAGAGAGCGCAGACGGCTAAGAGAGGCTAGTGGCAATGCGCGGAATCCAGATGGTCGGTTGCGTTCTATCGAGTAGTAGCGGCTCGTTCTCGCAGTTTAGTACGGTCTTTAGTTGTTGACAAGCCAGCAAAATAAAAACGACAAGAATAAGCCAGCTAATTCATACGGTTCGCAGATTTGTGCATGTGTTAACAGAATTTGAACGTTTTTCTTACCATGTTAGTGATAACGTGATGCATGAGAGACCTTCCAGAGAGCGAAAGTTCGTCAAAAACAACAACCCGGAGTAGGGCGCGGTAAACAGTGGTGCGCGATAAATATTGATTTCGCTCGACTTTTACTGCTTCGAAAAGATGCAATAGTGCAGTATTTCGACCTTGTGCCAGCTCAGTTTCCGCTTCATTTCTCGCAAATAACAACACGGAAGGCGCTAATCGAAAGCGCGCGGAGTGCGATTACTGCTCTCTCCTTTCTTTCACTTGCTCTCTGCTCTTGCATTCTCACAATAGATGCAACATGCCGGGAGAAAGATGGAGAGGGGGAGCGAAATTGGCAGTGAAAATGGACAAACGCGCACGCGCGGTAGACATAAAATCGGCCAAACCCTTACGCTTACTTACTCGAGTAGCAGTACTAGTCAAGGTTGCATTGCATTGCGGGGGCAAACTCAATGAGCAAACCGCAAAACGAATTCGAGAGAGCGGAGGAGAACACCCCTACTTCGAATAAACACAGACGTGTAGAGTAAGCGTGCGTGAATGGTAAAGGAGCACAACTATGAAAGGTAGGGGAAAAGGGGCACCCCCCCCCCCCCCCTTCCAACAAACAAATTTACCCTGCCAGGGGAAGTGAGAGAGGTAGTTGTGAGAGAATTTCGAGAGCGAGAGGTCGGCAGAGAAAACAGAGAGAAAACAGCCCAGTGTGAGTGATACAACACAAATCGGGTAGCGATGCGAGAACCAAAGAGGCGGGTTATTAGCATTTATCAACTCGAGTGTTGTATGAAACTCACCAGTTGAATTTATTGTACGGATATTCGTAAAATTATTACTGTTTGGTAAATGACAATGAGCTTGAACCGCTTGACTAATTAATAAATTTATGGATGTAGTAAAACTACTAAAAAAATTAGGCAACTATCAAGCCAGCACATTTTCCTGTGCTTGCTCTCTATTACTTCCTCTCCCTCACCTCAAACTCGAACTCCTTGATCACGATTCCTCCGTAGAGGACGACGACGCGGTGGTGGCCTGCCTTGCGTGCGCGAATGATGATCACGTCCTCGTATCTGGAGTGGAGGAAATTTTTTTCCACTGCTTAGCTTGATAAAATGAAACAACAGTCGTAAAAAGAAGATGGAAAAAAGAAAAAATAACAAACGCTCTGAAACTCCTCAATATAATATTGCTCCACTAGTCAATCTGCTCAGACTACAATATCCGATCCACTCACTCATTCTCTCCCACTTTCCTCGCCTCCACAGCGTACTCGATTCCCTTGCCCGTCGTCTCGATCACCGCCAGTCTCGCGTTCGCGTCGTCCACGCGTCTTCGCAGTCTGCAAATTAATTAATTAATTACTAATTAGCAAAAATTGATAATTTCACAATTACCTGATCCTGTGGTCTTCGCCGATCAGCCAGCCATCTTCTGAAGTCTGGAACTCTGCAAGGAGCAATCGATTATTATCGTGACTAGATGCAGTATCTCAGTCTACAGTAGTCCATCAATCAATAAATCGATACCGTACCCATAATCTCGATGTCTCCCAGCACGCCCTTCGCCTCGGCCGTCAGTCTCGCCTTCTTCACCACCGTTCTGCTCTCGTCGCCAGCCAGACGCACTTGCACAAAGTACTCGCCGGGCAGGTCCGTTCTGCAAATCAATCGATACTCCCTACACTAATCGATAATAATGGCTACCGTATCCCCTCCCTCGGTTACCGTACCTGAACCGCAGCTCGTCGACGTGCTCCGTCGCCGTGGCCGTGATCTCGTAGCGACGGCGACGACCGTCCGGTCCCTGAAGCAGGGAATCAATACCGTAATCAAACCAGTCCTTGGTCGACACATCCACTTACCGTAACCTCAATCTCGAGGGCGCCAATCTTGCCAGCCTCGGTCTTGTCGATGAGGATAACACCGTCGCGAGAGGCGGCGACCGATTGGGGAGTGACGAGACGGATGGCGGAGGGATCGGACTCGGGCAGGAGCGTGAGAGTGAAGGGACTGAAACGATAATTCAATCAATACCCCCTAAACATCTACCGTAACCGCAAGCCACCGTACCTTCCATTGACGTGCTCTCCTCCGTACAGCACCTCGAGCGGCAGGAGCTTCCTTCCGGCGGGGGAGGAGACGACAGTCTCGTCTCCGACGTCCTCGACGGGAGTGAAGTGGGCGTCGTAGACACGCGGCTCGTGCGCACGCTCAACGACGAACGGCTGCTGCTGACCAATCTGTAAAACGATGAAATTTATTACACGCACTTTAATTAATTACAAACAAGTTAAGCGTGTGATTGCGCAATTCATATCAATCGTCATGTGAATACAAATTAGAGTACCAGGCATACTTGTGTTACAGCTAGGTTCTAAACAACTAACCGGCAGTCTCGCGGCGACATCAGCCTCGGCCGACTTGCTCGCGTCGATGACGAATCTCCTCAGTTCTCCGGCTCTCGCCACACTCTTCTCCAGTCCACGCACGACGACCGCGCGAGTGTCGTGAGGGTGGTCGGCAAGGGCGCGGAAGGGGGAACCTGGAAAGACGAATTAATTACATATTCTTAATTAAAATAATAATAATTAATATCCTATCAAAAAGCACACTGGTTTGATCAGAGTTTTAAATAAGGACAAATGCAAACATTACACTATCGATATCTCGGTGTCCTCGAAACACTAGTACTTTTTATTAGATCTTCCCCGCTCAAACATTGCTATTTACCGACAAACCTTCCATTTTACGAATCCATACACTCTTACTCACCGGGCACGTGCACCTTGTCGTTTCCGTACATGATGGAGAGCGTGTAGAGGCCGGGCTTGGCCGGCGTGTACTCAACAGTAGCAGTGCCGTCGCCGTTGTCACTGAGAATGCATCAATAAATTCCGCAATCAATAAATTTCCTTCAAACTAGGGTACTTCATCCCTCACTCACTGGATTCTGGTCGGGACCTCATCCGGACCGGTGATCTCTATGTGGAGGCGGCCGACGCCGGCTTCCTGCAGATTATTGATTGATTGATCCGCCTACCGGTCTCCACCGTACCTTCGTGTCAATCTGGAACTGGCTCTTCTTATCGACTGTCGCTTTCGAGAGACCCTCGCCGGTGCATTTCACCCTGAGCAAATCAATCGATAAATACCGTAATCAAAGAATAAAAAAGCGAGTCTCCCTCACTTGCTCGCGTCGCATCCCTCGTTGACGCGAATCGACTTCTTCGCGATCTCGATTCCGTCGAAGAGCACCTGCAATAACCGTAATCAATCAATACTACCAAACCCTCCCCTCCTACCGTACCTCAACGACGAGCTCTCCCTGCTTGTCCGGTGTGTAGGTGGCTGCCAGCACTCCCGCGGCGTCCTTGCTGTCAAACAGACGACCGCGACGGCCATTCTCATCGACGAGGATGATTTCGGCGCCCTGCGAAGATGGGTATAGTGGAATGGTATTCGATATCGCTAAACCAAACATCGCATTACGATTACGCTGTGTATGTACAGCAAATGAGAGTGAGGAATTGAGAGGTTCAAGATGTCATGACAACTCACCTTGGCGCTTGCTGGCGTGCCCTGGGGGTCCACACGGAGACGCAGAGGCTGACCGACGAAGAGCGAGCCTGAATTGATTAACAATAATATCACTATCTCCTCGAAAATATCCGAGTAAATAAAAATTCTTCTTCTTTCATGCTCTCCCACCACTAAACAGTTTCTGCATTAGATTTTTTCTAAGTGCACTAAATCTCGCTCTGTGAATGAATAATGTGCATGTGAATGTGAAAGTGAGTGGATAATAATGCAGTTGTAAGAACTTTATCGACAAATTTACACTGTTCGAGGTCACAAGAAACACCAATTGGTCCATAGGCGATATGACTAGATTGTTTCTCCTTATTTTGTCACGATTTTTGTATTTGAACTATTGCTATTAGGTTGATATTGCACGTTAAAAAATCTTTCTAATCGGTATAAAAACTCAAGGAAAATCACACAAAAAAGCTATCCGATTCTATACAGACTATGATTAATGCGAATGCACATGGGAAATGTAACAACAATGCAAAAATGTGTTTCGAAAAATTCAATTCAATCCCAGTAGTTCCCCATGCGGAGTAGACGACCCGCTAGACAGACTGAAGTTGCTGTCAAGATCTGACAGAGTTGAGGAACCAGTCATTAGAGGTGGTACAGCGATGATCTGAAGAGTGTGATTGACTTTTCTTTCTGCTTTTATTTAATCTGAAGCTTCGCATCACAATTATAGTTCGATTAATCAAATATTACTTGGAACGGGCTGCCAGTCACGTGCCGCCCATCGAATAGCACCCTCAGCCAGTACATTCCCGCCACTCTCGGCACGTAGTTCATCACGCACGTTCCGTTGTGGTTGTCAACGCAGTGGATCGGCGTCCTCGTGGGTCCATCCACGTACAAATCAATGTCGCCCAGCCCCGCCAGACTTGCATCAATATACACTTGTGCGTCCAGGGTGGCGGGCACAGTGCCCAGTCCTGGGCCGAAAACCCGCACTAGTTCGGCTCGTGGCGGGCCAGTCGCCGAGACGACGTACTCCGCCTATAAGAATAGTAGACTATTTCCAAAACAATATGCTCATCAAAGATATCGTGAATAAGGCTAACTACCTCATGACTATTATGCCTCCTTCTCCTACTCGCTCCTGGCGACACATTCGCCACATCATCCATAGCTTCTTGCAGGCGGTTCAACGCTTCCTACAATCATCGTTGTGGCCAAAGGATCGCCCTAGCACACTCCCGCATACCTCAATGGCCTGGAAGTGGAAGGACGCCTGCTGTGAGGGTGATCCTCTTGTACTTGTCGCTCCACTGCTAGTCGATGGACCGGGTCCACCGTACGCATCAACTAGTGGATCTAGTGGGTCTTCTTCAGCGTCTTCACACGTAACATCAATCGTGTAGTTGCCAGTTTCGGGTGGTGTGAATCTGTGGAGCATTATAAACAACGATAATCTAACCCATCCACTTACCTCACTCTCAATCCCTTCTCCGACGGCTCAATAATCGCCTCGAGTAGCTTTCCGGAAGGCGCGCGGATCGTGATTCGCGTTTTCTCTCCATTGGAAGTGAACACGTGCACCTCTTGCTCACAGTTGACAGTAACGACGGCTGAAAATAAATTAATTTGGAAATGAACCGGACAAATTAGGACTGAACATAGAGTGAGTAGAAAATCACACAGTAACTGAACCAGTCTGCATAACAGCAGCATGCAATAGACAAACTTATACATTGAAAGGAACACACCAAACAAATTACAATATTACATGCGATGAAACAAATCAGGAGAAAAAAGTTACAGCGCAAATTGCGCTTCAAATAAATCAGGGTTGCACTCTCATGACGTCACTTCACACTCTTGAACGTCTATCTAGTCATCAACACGTCAAAAACACCAATCACTGCACATCACTCATCGTTTTTGCCATTTCCCACATCACTCTCATTCCAATTTGCACCAAAAATATCAATCAATTCACAACACAACCACGTTTCATGCTTAAAAACGAAACGCCTAATTGGAATCGATCCGCTCACCATTCTCGAGTCCTTCCACTCGGATTCCTGCAGGGTCGAAGTTCGGCTTGACGTTGATCTCGATCTTGGGCAGTTCCTCGCCCGCGAACACTACCTTCAGCTGAAATTAAGGGAATTAAGACATTTGAAAAACTGAACTTCCTGCAAAATTACTGCGCATCATACCAGCTATCCAATTTCACACGAAATATTTGTTTAAATGTGCATTGAACAAATACTACTTTAAAATGAATGAGGACGTAGACGAAACATTGCTCAAAGCCATGAAGCAAGCCGGATTAGGGACCACCAAACCGGAAAATAAAAATCGAGAGCCGGGGAAAGGTCTGTGCAAAGGACAAACGTCGAAATTCCCGGGAACTCAAATATACACGTTAATTTTGTAATTGCCGAAATTATCGATTTCTGGGAGATGCGCCTCTCCAATTCTGTGCTGATTATGAATTTCTAGACAAGGAATATGCTCAGAAAAATAACAAGCAAAATCGGTTCCAGCGAACATGTTAAACTCAGGGTGCATTTTACTGGGTTTGTCGGTTTTTATTCGATTTTATACGTTTTACAGAATGCGCCTCTTCAGTTATTTGAGCACTATGTTCTGTGGCCTCGAACGCAGCTATCAGCAAACAATTAGCGAAATTCATTCCAGCGAACCTTTTCAAAAACTGCTGTAAACATTCCCACTTCACCGTCCTGCTAAAGTCCAATTGGGCAATTTTTCGTTGGGCTAACATATAACAACCGTAGTTGCTGACCCAAATTCTCGTGTTTTGCTGTTTGTGACTAGAAATATAATATTTAGGGCTTGTTGAGCTACTCCTCGGTTGATGCGGTATACGGTAGCCACATAAACATTCACATAACAAGCTCTGCATGTACCTGTCTGTTGCCAAAGTTATCAATTTCTGAATGAGTTAATATTTGCTTTTCAACGGAGGAAAGAAAAAAAGATAAAACTAAATTTGAAAATAGCACCAATTGACCCGCCGAACTGTCGTGACCCAATTGACTGGCACTACACCACAGGGGCGGGGCTTAAATAAGGTACCTGATTCTCGTTTAAATGGAAATCTTTCAAAATTCTGGAAACGCTATAATGATTCTGCATCGTCGATTACCCACAGCCAGTGAAATACGAAATTAACAATGAGTTTCAAATTTTACGTGGTGGTCCCTAAAGCCGGATAATAGAAAGCAGGTTGCTCCATTTTCTTACAGTACCCTTAGCGCTAGGCTATGTCCCTGTGTCACATTTATTATCACATTTTTACTAATTTTACATTTCATGCACAATTTTAGCTTGTTTTCATTTCATTTTGAGATATCGATTTATAACTACCGTACCTGGTAGGGACCGGGACGGGGCGCCGTGTACTTGACAGTGAACGAGCCGTCGTTGTTCTCGAGCACGTCGATGTCGACCGCGCGACCGTCGCCGTCGTTGAGCGCGAGCTAGAATAAAATCAGTTGCCAATTGCCAATCAATCGATCTACCGTACCTCAAGCGTGCCGGGACCAGCCTGCTTGGCGTCGACGGTGAAGTGGGTGGGCTCGTTGGTGACAACGGGACCATCGACTCCGGGACCGAAGATGCGCAGCTTCGAGGGGTCGACCACGGTAACCTGCCAAACATGAAGATTCGATTTGCATGAGCTTCTCCCAGTTGCCTTACTTTACAATTCAGATCGGTCGTTTCAGATCTATACTATCTTCAAAGTTCGAGATACAATGTGATAAAAAAGACAAAATAACACAATTTCCAATTCCTCTCATTTCCTACCACCTCATTCTCCTTTCACTCACCGGGAAGGGCGAACCGGGCACGCTGACTCCCTTCACCGCCACGTTGATGTAATGCTGGCCGGCGTGAGTGGGCAGCGAGACGCAGCTGGAAAATAGCCAGTTGTCGATTAACTCTCAAGCAACCGTAGCCCATCCATCGCACCTGAACAGGCCAGAGGCGGACGAGGGCGACTCGACGCCGGTGGTGTGAGAGGCGATCTGGAATAGGGTAAATTATAGATCAATCGATACTCATCGACTATCGTAATCTATCTGATCCACTCACAAGCTGAGTCACGGTCGTCTCCACGGGCAGCAGCTTGCCGTCGAGCACGGAGACCGACGGAATCAGGAGGGTATCTGGAATTTTTAAAAATAAATGAAGTCAGTTGCCGATCGCCAACCACCATTCGGCTACCGTACCTCCAGCGTGCGTAGTATCGATCTCGAACTCGATCGGGCGACCGAGCACGTAAATGCCGCGCTCGTCGATGCCAGAGACACGGACGGCAGAGGGTCTGCAATGTTATCGTTAGCTACCGTAACCAATAAAGTCAGTCCTCGATCACCATCTACGGTCTCCTACAGTACCTGAGATGGGCGTTGTGGGGGTCGACGAGGAGGACGAAGGGCGAGTCCTTGATGTGCTCGTCGCCTGCCAGGATCGAGACGGAGTAGACGCCGGGAATCGCGGGCTGAAATCGATTATTGATTGATTGCTTACCGTAGTCTTGATACCGTAAACCAGCTACCTACCGTATACTCTACGATGGCGCTACCGTTGCCTCTGTCCTCGCAGCGAATGTCCGTCTGAGACGGGCCCTCGACAGCGAAGGCTGAAACGGAATATTAATTATACGTCCCAACTTCCAACACTGTTAGACAGCCGCACTTCAATGAACGCAGGAATAGCATACTTTTCGAAAAGTCAAACATACCGAGTCTGGCTCTCTCTCCGTTGCTCTCGACATAGAAGACAGACGGCAGCTGGGCGACTCCTCCCTCGAGGCCAGGTCCGAAGGCACGCACGCGAGAGTGGACTGACTCGGCAACAGTCACCTGTGAGATTCATCATTTTGTGGGGGCTTCACGTTTGAAAAATTTCCGTTTCTAAACCCAGTTTCGCATTGCCAACATCTTCCATGGCAATTATTTCAACCAGTGATGTCTATACGCATTCGAGAGAAAAAATCAATTGAATCAATCCCACGATATTCTACTGTCAAGTTTCATCTAGCCTACATCTCCCATCTCCATGAAA
Organism: Pristionchus japonicus; assembly: GCA_900490845.1. Classification (NCBI taxonomy): domain Eukaryota; kingdom Metazoa; phylum Nematoda; class Chromadorea; order Rhabditida; family Neodiplogasteridae; genus Pristionchus; species Pristionchus japonicus. The sequence continues at coordinate 419,557 of LS498941.1, read as the reverse complement.
TCCCCGTAACTCACATGATAGGGACTGAGTCCGACGTGCGCTCCATCGGCGGTCACCTCCACGATGTAGTCTCCCGCAGTGGGCGGAGTGTAGGAGAACGCGCGCAGATCGGCGTCGGCGGCGCGCACCTCCGCGTCGCGAGCGATGCCCGTTGCTGTGATGATGATTCATTACATCAGTACCTAGCACCTATCTCTGAAAACCTCAACATTTATAACTTCCAAGCAACGCAAATCCTCTAGACCAAAGTAACAAAAGGCCGCGGCTCACCATTATCGACAATCTTCACTCCCACATTGACTCCTCTCAGATCTCTTTTGGCTCTCTTCGCCTCAATCGGTTGTCCTCTCTCGTCATACGCCTCCAGATGGTCGACGTTCACTTCGACGACCTCGCCTGCGACCACTCCGGCCGCCGCGAGACCGCGACCCCATGCGCGCAGATCGTCTCCTGAGGATGGGGATAATTGCATACTTCTGCAACATAGAAACAGCTTCTACTAACACAAACATTGTGCACTGTGAATAAAGTAACAGGAATCAGATCAGGTAATCGATAATCAGCTACCATACCGGGGGCTCTGACTCTCAACGGGAAGGGCGATCCGGGGAGGGGCTTGCGTCTCTCAAACACGTTCACAGAGTGGAGACCCACGAGCGAGGGAGTATACGCAGCAGAGAACGAGGAGGGCGAGCGCTCGGCACCTGAAGAGATGGAATCAATAAATACGAATTTATAGCCCCGAGTAAACCGTAACCTACAAAATAACCCTCTCGGCAATCCTGTATTCTTTAAGGTTGACTCACCGACAACTATGACTCTCTCCTCCTCGCCCGTCGGCGGGAGGATGACGACATCGATATCATCAGGCGTCGCGCCCTCAGCGTCCTCGATCGACAGAGTGATCGGGCCTTCGCCTGCAATTTGAATTACAGGGTGTCCCAAAATTATGGTGACAAGTGAAATCTCGATGCTCCGTTAAACAATCAGTCCCTAATTCCTCTCATATGTAGCTCACGTATACTGATACTTATGCTGTGAAAGTTAGAGTTGTTACCCCTTTCGTTCGAGAGTTGTGATTTTTTTGAACTGATAAATGTAGCGAAGGTGGTCCCATCCTCGGATTGATACACTCCATTCTCGAAATTAATGTAGGCCAACTAACAGCGGTGTAGAATTGATACTATTTTTTCCTGGTAGTGCATCGATCAACAGGCCCAACTGCCCTTGCGATTCAATTTCAATTTCAGTTAATGCTTCAGGACGATTTTTGAAAAAAAATCTAAATGACGGCGCGCAATTTTTTACTTTCACATTATGATGTCAGATAACAACATGGATTGAGATAGAAAAAAAATTCCTATTTTCCCTTAGTAGTACAGCCATCGTGTTGTTCATTTATGCATAGAAGTTTGCCATGACAGCTCTTTTAAACTCAGAAGAAATTTCCAAAGGTCGGAATTTGCCCTATTTTGATCAAAATCATGCCTCCTGGATCAGGTGTTCAAACTCACTGAAGCTTCAAAGTAACATTCTCAAAAATTTTCTTTTCAAGGTACCTCACGCTACATGAGTTTACATTGAACTGCAGTCTCATCGAACTTGAGTTTCGAGATTTTGATAATTTTTGGATTTGATTTTTCCGCAACTATGATTGAATTCAATCAGCTAATTCTCTCTGAATCGGAAACCAATACCCAAGTGGACACATGTATTAGAAAGGCCTGTGGTTGTACCAGTTATTGTGAAGTTCAAATGAAATTCACGATTTCCAATAAACCTACAAATTAAAGAAATCGACTACTATGAGTCGCGGCGCTTCATGATTTTTTTCGAAATCGAAATTGATTCGGCGCTATCAGTCAACGTTCATTGATGTTGACCGGATGCTCACAGTTTACAACACGGATACCCACTAGTGTACAGTAGAGAGTGGGGCATGTAGCTCTGAGCGGTTCGCGAGATATTCAATAAAGTGCTTGTCACCATATTTTTGGGACACCCTGTAAATAATTTCACGTCACTATATCAAAAAAGCGCACAGTCAGCTCTAAACCGATGCGTCAAAGTCTGAAATGATCCTCGCAGCACCAATATGCCTTGTCATTTATTAGATTTTACTACGGATCATTACTCACCAAGTCTCGTCTCGGGCGAGTACACCAGTCTGGCGGGGAGACGGGCAGAGATGGTGGCTTTCGCATCGGGAGTCGCGCGTCCGTCTCCAGTAGTAATGTTGACGACGAAGAGCGAGATCTGACAGTGATGATTATTGATTACTCATCAACCGTAGTAACAAGATGTGTGCACCTCTACAGTATCAAAATCAATAACCCCCTATTTACCGTACCTCATGGTCTCCCTTCCTCTCGGGAGTATACTTCACAGAGTACTCAGTGGGCGACGTCTTCGTGAGCGTGTGGTGGATAGCGGCGCCGTCCGAGTCACGGATCGTCAACTGGAATTAAAATTATATCAATTTAGGAAGCTGATTCACGTTCCACTTTTCAATCATAGCTAAGACACATTCGCCATTGCGCTTATTCGAGATGACTAAACGCGACATTAAAATATTTTTAATGGGTGATTAATTAATTCGAAAAACTAATGACCTTGGGCTTCATGAGGTCGTTGGGGACGGCGACGATGAAGTCTGTCGCGACGCCGACGGTCGGACGCTCCTCCAGGGCAGAGATGCGACCCTGCAACCATGCAGCTTTGCACGAATCTTTAATCAGGAATTTTTGAGCTCGGTAATAATTTGCTGGTTTCACAGACCTGAGAATTACTGCTTCAGCCGTAATTCAAAGGGCGATCCCATCTCTCCCCTTCATTCTCACCTTGGGAATGGCCCTCTTCGCCTGGGGGAACTGCGCGAGATACGTCATCACCGACTTCTCGTCGATGTTCGGGTTGATCAGCTCCTCCGGAGTGATCAGCTGCAAATCGGATACTGTAATCCTTTATCGATCGATAACTGCCTCCATCACCAACTGACTGCCCTACCGTACCTGGGCGACTCCGAGATCCTCATCAGCCAGCTGCATGGCACTCTTCGTGTTCTGCACTGCATTGTCGGGGTCCCAGTCGCGCCAGTTGGCGAGAGGGCCGGGAGCGAGGGCATCGACCTGCGAATTAGGTGATTAATTAAACGAGTAGTAAGTATGTGATAGTAAGGTAACATCCTGCTAGTTTGAGATTCAATCTAGTATCGCGCAACAACATGATTATTTGCTTTAGCGTAGGCGATTAATTTGCGATTAGCAAAGTTGCATGTTGCACAGAGCAATCGAAAGCAGGTATCAAAGAAGTACCCATCAGAGAATTCGAAAATGACAAAATAAAGAAACATTTCGGGAACAAGAATCCAATAAGCCTCAAACTCTCGAGAATCTTCAACAGAGGTCTTCATTAGACTACACACTCCAACAATAGGCAATTTTCCAGCCTAATCCTATGAGTAAATGCAATTATCCCATTTCTGCAACGTTGCATTCTTCCTCCATTCTTTCCCTCCTCTTTTCCTTCCCTCATTCAACACTCGCGCGCTCGCACCGGACGGTCGAATGGAGAACAGATCCGCCTCCGGAGGAAGATCGTCAATTCAGGTATCGGATACCCCCTCCCTTGACCTGGCGATCAATACTTTCGCTACAGTACTCTGTTCGTATAGATACCCCAACCGTATCCCTCACTCGCATTATCCGCATGCTTTTCCAGGCCTACCGTACTCCGCGCCCACTCGCTTGTGGATGCACGATGTTGATAGAGAAGGAAGAGGATTGAAGGGAGTAGAGCGTGAACAGGTCATGTACTGTAGCATGTCAGAAGGGCAACTGTATTTGGGAACAGCATTCATTTACTCGATAAAGCGATCGTGATTTGTATGACAGACAACAGAGTCGGGTGCCTGCGAGCCCCACCAGTAGGGGTCTGCGAACCCCAACACGCATAACGGGACAAGAACCCAACCCTAAGCTATACAGACAGGAGTATGCGAACTCCACCAGTAGGGGTCTGCGAACCCCAACACGCATAACGGGACAAGAACCCAAAAAACAAGAGTTTATCACGATCGCCCTATTAACGAATTCGACAATTATCAAATGCTGTTTCGATTATAGTTGCTCTTCTGACTCTGACTATAGTTTCACTGCCAGACTAATCTATAATACTTGAGGGATGCGAGTCGCGCGTTATCCAGACCCGGGCAGCGATCGTCCGACTGGGCTCCTCGCAACACATTGCTGCCGCAAACGAAGAATGCGAGGGCGGAAAGTGGAGGAAGCAGTTAGGAGGGATTATGCCGCACTTTCGATTCAAGTTTCAAACCACGACTGGCCCTCTGGCAGACAGCCGCCGCTAGACCACGAGGGGAGGAACGGAAGAGGGGAAGAGTGAAGGGGAAGGCCTAGTTGTTTACCTAGTCCATTGCACACGGAGAACCACCCCAACTGCACCGACGAAGAGATAATTCTACATCTAATATCAACATTTTGCGCGAGGAGAGGGCCAGACTAAAAAGGGTTCGATGCCCCTTGCTTCGATCGTCTTTTGCGCGCTCCTCTGACATTCGAGCTCCACATTTTGAACTTGTTGGATTAACAATATCACGGCATGACCCAAGAATCGGAAGCTGTCGGGAACGCGGTTCCTAGCAACAATGCCGCAGCGATACCAGGGTTGCAAAATGGGTTTCGGAATATTTGCGCCCTCAATCGCTCGGCACTTCTTTACTTTATGGGCCAATGTAATAGAGCAGCCTACCCCCATCTACCACATTCTCAATTTATTTTATTCGCACCCACGAGTACGGTCTACTGGCGCCTAAAGTAAAGAAGTACCAATCGCTCTATCAATCCACTCACGAGAGCTCCGAGGGCGACTCCATCGTTCCAATCCGACGTGAAGTTAGTGACGGGCACGTCGGAGGGCAGCTTGGAGCGGATCCACGCGAGCAGTCGCTGCTTAGGAGTCTGCTCAGAGGAGGTCGGGGCCTGATGTGATTGAAATAATTAGTTAATTAATACCCTATTCCTCCCCGCGTCGTCGTAGTTGATTTTGAATTGTTACAAAGAAGCTCGTTTTTTCGCCGTCAGAGCTGTCGATGAATCATTACTGTTCCCGGAACATAAACGTTTCAGCATTCCCTCATGATTCATACTTCCTCGATTGAAGCAAAATTAAATAATTGAAATCGATAATCTCCTCGACCGTATTTACCTCATCGGTGCCCTCCCACATGTGGGCGGAGATGGAGTAGTGCACGATGAGGGTCCAGATGAGACCGAGGATCAGCTTGCGATTGCAGTCGACGATGTGAGACGAATCTGCAAGGGTATGGTATTGATAAAGCGATCGATCGCAAGGAAGTCCGTAGAAGATCACAGAACATTCTAACTAAAACATGATCTCAGAGATCAAAATGATTGCAAAAGAAACTAAGAATCGCGATCGTAAAAGCAACTGAAGCGGGCGAAACATAGACGAAAGATAGTGCGCCTCGGATTATAGGTGAGAGCAAACTTTGGCCGCGTTGTTTCCGATAGAAGGAGAACTTTTTGTCAAAATCGCGCTCCAAACAGAAACTGGCTTGCAGAGGTTTCAACGATAACAAGCGTGGGAGAACAGCGCAAGGGGAATAGTTGTTTCAGGAATCAATAGCATCGATGACCATTTGAGCCAACAATGGGAATGTGCCCTCTCTTGGCTCTCACCCTCTCCACTCTCCCCTCTGATTCTATTGACCAACGGGTTGCTCGCTCCACTCTTACCCCATCTCCATCCCTCTCCCTGTTGAGAGCAGTGAGCTCACTCTCTGTTTCTCTTCGACTCTTCATGCAATAATCGCCTCTGTGAGGTGTGGAGCGGTTTTTGCGCACTAACCAGGCATCTCTAGTGGGCGAAAACATTGGCATAGATACTGTCACTAGGTCATTCGTACTTTACTCGCGGTCCTTTTACTGACACTTTGCGCTAGAGTAAACATCGCATGAATAGCGAGCAGTTAGATTCCCAAAGTCAACCAGAGTAAGGCACATGATGCTATCATTCGAAAAACGTATTCAGAAAAAGCGATAAAGTATTGAACAGCTCTGTTAGGTTTCCAGCGTAGTCGACCTCTTCCTTACCGATATTGACGATCTTGATTCGCTCGATATCTTGCAAGAACCTGAGCGCCACAGTGACATTCTCGAGCTTCTGAGTACGGAATGCGACCTGAACATTATTAATTGATAATTTGTTAAGTGATTGAAGTAAATAACACATAACTAATCAATAACCTTCTTGTTATGCTTGCCGACGCTCTTGTGAGAGAGGACCTCGGCCAATTTGATCAGTCGAAGTCCGTCAGCGAGGTCCGTTTCCTGAAATATTATTAAAATATGTAAATTTTGTTAATATTCTCTTCGATCCTGGGTGTGTTCGCTGTTCGCAATCTACCCTCATCCATTTCCAATATCCTTGCCTAACCCATGTGGGCGAGGCAAGGTAGAGGTGCTATGAATCACACCGCCCGCGTTGATTGAAATGGGCTCGGCGCGCAAAAGGTCACCAGCGCTATTTCAGCCAATCATAACATGTGCGCCTCTCCAAAAGAAAGCGAAAGAGATGATTTGGCGGGGAGCTTTGGATGCTTCGATTGCTTGACCCTACTCACAAGCAATCAACGGGTTCTCTTCTTTTCCTTCATCCTTATCAGCCCTCGGGAATTTTCTGCGACATGCCAAACAAGGTAGATCCGTATTAATAGGCGCCTATCGTCACGGGCGAAACAAAAGAGCTTAAAACTCCATTTTTCGCAGATTTGGCGCCCAAGGCTGCTAAACTCCAATGAAAGATCAGAAAAACGGCGAACCACACCCATCGGCTAAAGCGAGCTCGCTGATCTACTTTCCTCGCACAATCATGACCACAAAAATATTTATAATTGGAGCAGCATCCGACCAGATTGTCGACGTGTTCCTGGGCCTTGGAAAGATGCTTGTTGACCCATCGAGTGAAGGTATTCTGTTGAATGCTCTTCCACGCTGCGTCCGGCAGCATGAGTGCAGGCACCAGCGATGAGTCGTCGTGATCTACCATTGCTGCAATCGATTATCGATTAGACGAGGACGAAGAAGTGGCAGCGATCGCGATGACTCACTCTAAACTAGGTGACACCCGTGTGATAGCGGTTGATGGCACGCTGCAAAGGGGCGGTCATTACTCTCTTAGCCGACCGACTGTCAATAGCACGCCGAAGAACACGCGAAAAGGGAAAGGGAAACGTGGTGGTGTCAGAACAGCGGGTGGTGACCCAAATCAGTAGGAAAATCTCGAGTTAGATCGGGAAGAAGTCGCAAGGAATGGGGGAAAGAACGATGGAACACGCACCGGAAAATGCTAATTAGGAACGAGATCGAACATTTAATTGACAAGGGGTGAGCCTAATCGATTTCAAAGGTGAATAAAAAAGGAAGAAAGCGAAAACGGGAGCAGTAATTCGACCGAAAATGCGACGAAATCAATCCACGAATGTAAACAACTTATGTCGATATCAGGCAAGCTACGGTAGGTTTCCCTTCAAAAGAATTTTGATTCAAATTTGTAGTACCGTATTTCAAGGATAGTGCAAACTAATTTTATTTGTTTTCTTCTAATTTCAAAATTGGTTTTCGAAATACAGCTGCAAACTGGAAACAATTGCATCGAACTTGATCAATAAATAACGCTATGTGGTTTGCATACACTCATAATCAGCTAGTGAACACACTATTCGCGCCGGCTAGTGCGAAAACACGGGCTAAAGGGGGTGCAGAGAGAACATGGTCAAAATCACTCGGGTCGTCTCTAAATGCCCTCCTCCTTTTGCATGATCTCTTTCACACTCTGCGTGTCTGCACTCTCTCCGATTTCCCTCATCTCTAGCCACTTTCTCGCCTGCTCTCTCTCACTTTTTGCAGATCTCTCATCGAAAACTTTCGCTACTCAGTAGAGAGAGGAGGGTGCGACGGAAGAGATGGATGGGCTATTCAAATGGAAGAGATGGAAGAGAGGAGGGAGGGGGCACTCTAGTAGTACTGGCAAAGAGTAGTGATCGGTCAAACAGCGGCCCGCGCGAATCGCGAGTGAAAGGTCTAGTGAGAAAGGTGCGGCAGATCGACAGCTTAGATCAGCAGAGGGAGGAAAGTCATTTTCGAAATAACGGAATGAGAATTTAGAGACTGAATGAGGAAGGCTCGCGAGAAGTTGCGAATCGGCGCCTTATAACTCGGGACGAATCTCACAATTTTATCGTCGATCGACACCGGAAATGTAGGCGAGAGGAGAAGATTACGAGCCATTGCGGGTTAGATCAGTGTGGAGATCCGCAGCAGTTCCTTATCGCGACTAGCAGTGAAGCTCTGTCTGACTCTGACTGACAAAAGATCATTCCAAACGGAGAGAATCAGTCAATCGCTCTACAGAGTGACTAAGTGGCATCGAGGGAAGCTCGCAGAAGGGGTCGGGATGCCACGCCCAGAGGAGAGATCGTACCCTGATTGCTCACAACTGTTCTGTAATTTAACGTGAATCATCATGATCAGGATCTAGATACTTGCACAACATTGTGTGAGTGATGAGGATATTTCAAGAGCTTTTCTTAGAAACTTGCAAATACAAAGAAGTTTCAAACCCGACGAAAAGCCCGGAAGATCGACTAGAGCGTCAGATCAAATGAATCAAACGAAACTAAGTTCAACGACATGCATTCTTCCGTCTAGAGGAAGCGGCTGTTCAACAACTCGGACGTGATCAAAACAAGTGAATGGAGGACTCTCTCTCTCTCTCTTCCGCTCGTTGAGTGGCCTATTCCACTTGTCTTCATGCATGCACTAAAACGGCGCGATAGAACAATAAATTGACAGGAATCAACGCCCATCAATGACACTTATTTCCACCTCGATCGAACCACAAGGAATGTGGAAGATGGACACGGAATCAGTGCGGCATTTTGGAACGGCTTTGATTGCTCATTCGAGGAGGAGAAAGAAGAGAAGAAAGGGAGGAAAAGAAGAGAAGAAAGATGGGAAGAGCATCTGATTCACCCCATCCATCCCATCTTTCATTTCCCCCCTCCTCCCTCCTTTTCCCTTTCTTGTATTGATTGAACGCCCCGCCGTTCCTGATGGAATGAATCACGGTAGCTAGATTGAAGAAGGAAAAACGGAAAATGAAGGACGATAGTACCCGGAGAAGGGAGGTATGAACGGTATACTTCCCTATGGAAGAAAATATAACGGTACACCTCTAATTCTAGACTGACTTAGCTAGGGAAGAATCAGTTTATAACACCTTTGAAAGCGCCTTCGCTAACGATGCTGGCTAAACCTGGGTACAGTGAAGCCAAGAATATGGACGATACGCCAAGATTGTGCGCGATACCAACCGAATCTGAGAATAGTGAGGCTCCGCCCTCTTTTGTCTTGTTGAATCGGCTTTCCAATCGAAGAATCAGCCAGAATTTTAACACCCCTGAGGCGTATGATGACGAGAGGAGGAAAAGACAATCGCACTGAAACCCTCAGATGGATGGAGAACAATACGACAAAGAAGGGAGGATTATTGGCGCGATTCTTCTTATCTTTAGCTGATCAACAGCGCTAGAAAAGTGTCATCTGAAGGCGTTTGAGGCGCATCGATAACACTCATTCATGGAATGTGAGCATGACGCCGTCAATAAAGCTACCTTTCATCAACCTTCGAGGAATGCAAAACATGCGATCGAAATTAAGCCCACAGCATTCCTAACCGACATGACGTAAGCAACTAGCACGATTCGAAAAGCTGAAAGGAGTGGCACGAAATGGGGTGATAGGAGAACATGAACACTCATTGATGAGCAATCCGTCTGCAATCGTCAACCGTCTCAGCAGAAAATGATCGAGATTGAGAAGAAAGACTCGGTTATTGACAAGAAATGGGTTCGAGTAACTAAAAACTGAGCAATCTCTTCGAATCTTCGCTACAACTCGCTGTGCAAAACAGGTGATTGGATGACGGGAGTGGAGAAAAAGACGAGGCGATCTGAAACCTTCTCCATTTCAATGCCTCTTCTCCCTCGTTTTTGCCTGTTTCTTCCCTCGTCTCCACCCGCTCTCTCCATTTCCCTCACTCTCTCACCCTTGCAGCCTGCGATTGAATGGAGCACTCCTCTATCCGCCCCGAGCCAACTGTTGCGCCGACTCTGACTCGAGAGGAGAGGGATGGGGAAGGGACATGATAGAGTATATCGAAAGAAGCGAGCGAGCAAGAACCCTCAGCATGTAGAAGATTGTGATCGATGAACGATGAGCGTTTGGGGACATTGGTTGTGGGGTGCAACGTTGCTAATTGATTATGATTATAGGTATCTTTTTCTCCAATGCAGCTCCAAACTATAGAACATTTTGAAATTCCCATTTTGGTACAAATCGCTTGCTTTTACTATTGCATTAGTTAGCAGCAGCAATGCAACAGTGGAAATACCTGCACGATAACTCCAAACAATTGCAGCACTTGGAATAAATTTGGAGATTGGCGCCACTGCTGACTTCAATCGCTGTGTTTGTCCCTCTACGAGTGTTGCAACGATTGTGGGCATCTATAAAAACATTCCGGAGTAAGGCACAATTAATGCAACAATGCATCTCCTAACTTTGTTCCTCCTCTCTCTACTAGCTGTTACCGTATTTTCCGATTCTTGCTACAAAAATTGGTCAAGATGCACTCCCGCGACGAGGTTTCGTAAGTATTTTCAAAGTTGATCTTAGTTCTCATACCTCTTTAGTCACTGGAATATTGTGGAAGGACTGCAAGGATTACTGTAAACGGTGTAAGGGCTACCCTAGTGGTGGATGCGTGAAAGTGGAGAACAAGAAATGCAGTGGAGGATATCAGTGCCAGTGAGTACAAGAGCTTCTTATTTTTAGCTTTCCCTTGCGATCTATTTGTTGATTGTTTACGTTTTAGAGCAAAAACTGTTAGCCAATCACCAGATCGTTGATTGCAGGTGCAGCGGTGACAAAGGCAAACCAAGTGGTAATTGGCTTGTGAAGGCAACTTGTAAACTCGGACTTTGAGACAACTTTTATCCAGTTCACAAACATATTTTTTGTCATTTACATGTAAGAACGGTAAATGCTCTAAATGCTCATACCTTCTCTTATTCTCGCATCCAATTGTCATCAGACACTCACGAGTGAAGCAGAATGGGCTAGAGCAAACAGAAAGAAGAGTCTTCACGGGGTTTTCGAGTCTCGCTTCCTTCTGACTTCCTGCTTACTCCTCTTACTCGATTGTCGCTTGCATCGAGCAACACCGTCGGAATGCCTTCGTTCCCTTCTCCATGTCTCAATGGGAAGCTCCGACTCGCGACCAAAACCGATTTCTACCCTTACTTCTACGAGAAAGATAATGGCCAGTACGATGGAGTGTACATGGAGTTCTGGCAGACAATGGCAAGAATTCTTGGATGCGAATCAGTTGAGGTCGAGGATTATGACGAAATGAGTTAGTTTCGCACTTTTTCCACTCCAAAAGACCGTTTTTTTTCAGGATTCTGCAACGACACGATGTGCACTCCGTTCTTCGATGGCGCGATAGATCGACAGGAAGTGTTCTCGCCAGCTGCACCCGTATTCCTCCTTTCTGGAGATACTCGTGACTACAAGTACTCTGTTAATGTCAACTGGTTGAGAGTGAGTCGACCAACCTTTCATACTCCAATAACTGATCATCAGATGCGCTTCTTTGAGTCAGTTCCTCGAGAGGGAATGTTCATCAAGGCTTCAAGCATCGAATTCTACACCGTGTTTCCGATTTGGATGCTTGCAACTGTCTTCGTACTGAAAATGGTCTCTGCGCTGCTGTTCAAGTTGATCGATGTTTTCCACGGTCGACATTCATCTCCGATTCCGGTAAGAAGACTCACGGAGGATGAATATCGATCAATCATTGTTGCTCCCTCTGCAAACCGTGAACTACGGCGCCCAATTTTTCATTCTTGTTGGATTCTATTTCGTCAATGCAGTCTACCAGAGCTACTTCAACGGAAACAACATTTTCTTCGAAGCAAGAACTAACTCGTAAGTAATAACATCAACATCTGTTCAGATTGCTGATTCACATTATCAGTTTCCTCTCGTCCCTGGTCGCACAAGTTGCCAGTGGAAAGCGCAATGTCCTTTTCGAAACTGGATCTACTCAGTTTGACAATGAAGACGTGAGTAAATGGTGCATAACATCCAACTCCCTCCATTCGCAGCTGCTCAACTTGTTCGGCACTTCTAACGTGGGAATCTACGTTGATTCCGTACTGGAGAGACTCACGATGACGTGCAGAAACAGTTCCATCGTTGGCTTCTTCTTCGATGTTGACGTTCAGCTGCTGTCTATTATTCCCTCACTACAAGACTGCGTTCTATCGCTGTGAGTTTTCATCTATTTCAATTTTAAACATACGCATCTTTTCTCAGAATCGCCCCTGACGCCTCGATTGCGAAAGTGCCTTGGCTAGCGACTACAATGACCGATGGAGACGCATACAATTTCGTCTTCAGTCGGAATGTTTCTTCTCGAGTCGTCGACAAAATCAACTTCGCCCTTCTCTCCATCTACACTGCCGACAATGTGAGTATGTTTGTCTTGGAGAAACTCGATGGGGTCAATTATCGGAAGCTTTAGCGACGTTGTCATAGCCCGGAAGTGGCCACTGGCAATATAACGATAGGGTGAAAATATCGGGGATAGTGATTTGAATGATTCAAGAGGTCTTTGCAGCTGAACAGTTTATTCGCGTTTCGAGCGATGTCTTGGAGCGAACTGCGCCGTTCGTTGAAGTATGTGGACTCGATTACTCCTCAGAGCACGGCAATCGCTCGAGCGACCTCTATCACTTCCCTCGGATTTCCATTGATATTTCTCGCAATCGGCCTCGGGGTCTCGTTGATTTTGTTCGTAATCGAAGTTGTGTACTGGCGATGTAAGAACAGACGGTAATGAAGTGATTTGCTATTTTTCATGAATGATTTCGCTGAATGATCTAGTTGAAACGAATTGCTGAAGCTGAACGATATTGAGTTTGACTGTTCATCGTTACTAAATGAGTTAATAATCGCGCAACTTTCAACACTCTTGAGAGGTAATGCATGATCTCAATCAAGGACGTTTCAGATACGATTCCGTTGATTTGGTGATCACATGGTAGATGTGTAAGGAATCGCTGCCGAGTGTAGAATCACGAATTCCTGAACGAGCTGTTGTGATACTGCCCAGACAATGGAGAATGTTAGAACTCACACATATTCTCGAAACAGTCTTTAGATTATTATTCGATGACGGTTAGAGCTGGAGTAGGCAACTAAAGGTGCAATTACTGGTTGATTAGATGACGCTGAAACGACACCGGAAGGACATAAGTAATGCAACCAAAAATGAGTTAAAATTCCGTTTCTTCCCCTTCTCATTCTTTTGAGCGGGAATCGCCAGGCGAATCGCGATACGGATTGAATGAGATGAGAAGACAATTAGTCATCGCTTCATTCTGATTGGGAGAAGAGAAGAAAATAAAGAATCGTAGCAGTCAATTCGAAATGCCGTGTATCTACCAGTTGAAAAACAGAAATTCGAAAAATGTAGGTTTTATTGAAACTTATCGATGCAATATTAAAATAACGCCTTATTGATGTTGGACAAAGCTAGATCGTTTGTTTTGTATGAAGCTTCTTTGATTCTCCGGCAGAGAAAGTGTGACATGAGCTCGAAATGTCCTTTATCAAAATAGCTTTCGGTTTGAGAAAAGAAGATTGACAATAGTTGCCGAATTCGGGTAGGTCACCATACTTGCAATCTTCTCAAGTGTAGAAGCTTTGAAAAATCTCGTCATTGAACTGCATGGCGTTTGCAATAGATGTCGCGATAGGGATCTTGCAAATAAAGTGCTACGAACCTCAAAAGATTGTTGTGAAAGAATAACCTATCGATTAGGGTTGGCAATTTGTGTCCAAAGCGTGGTCTGAGATTTTCATTGTCCGAAAATTCTCGCACAGCGCGGTGTCTCTGACAATGAATGGTCTGAAAATCTCGAACCACAGTGTGTCTCAGACCACATGTGGTCTGAACCTTGAAGACGTCAGAAAATTGCCGTTTTTTCGGCGTCATGCTGTTCCTGTGTCATTAATTTGTTTACGGAATGCGTTTTGAAGACTCTAAAGCTCATGGTTCATGCGATTCTTGATTACGCG
>LS498941.1:354661-393629 GCA_900490845.1 Pristionchus japonicus | reverse complement strand
AAAGTTGGAGAAGTGGCACAAGGCACGTGGATGGAATACGGTAGATTTCCAGTCACGCAGGCAACAAATTACAAACTTTGGCACGATGCCAAGAGTGCTTTTTGTGACTAGTGTGATTTCTGTTGAAATCAGTACTGATATTCTTGAAATATATTTAATTAATGTATTTGGGTATCGAATCCGATAGGAATTCGGTACAGCCGGTGGAAACTCGCTCCCCTACGATCAATCGATAATCGATAATTATGGCATAGAGAGCGGGTGCCCGCCGGACTACTAGATACCACTCTTCTCTTAACCATATTTGCCTTCTGAAATGATAAATGGCTGAAAACTCGTGATAACCTTGGGCGTTAGAGTGTAGATCGATCCTGTTCAAATATTTAGAATTTGGAAACGTGTGTTATCATCAACCACATCACTCTCTTTATATATTGACGGAATTGACATTATAATGATGCCACCCGTGGATTCTGTGTTCAATTTCGACCATCTGAGAGGCGAATCATCACCTTCATGTGGTTGGAGAAAGTCACAACAATTCTTTCCAATTTCCAAATTCTAATTCCTTCTCGATCGGGAGCATTTTCTCTCCTTTCCTGCACGCTCAATTTCATTATGAAAAGAGAGAATCGTTTTCGCACAGTTTTCCAACTTCATAGTAAGCGAGCGCCATGTGTTCACTCAATTCTGGAGACACCCACAGGTATTTGAACGCATTTCGTTGAAAGGTTCGGGGGAAAGATCCCTTCGTTGTCACTAGTCAGATTGCGTGCGAGATCTTATGGCAGCCTGGCCTTTCACATCTGAGTCGTTGTGCGGCGACTGCCGCAAAAAAGCCTACTTGATCACATCACGAGTACTGTAGTCAGTCACAAGGCGACCTTCCATCACTTTTCCATTACTCTTTCCCCCGGAATGGAATCGGAGGGTCGTTCGAATTGTTCGCACTGGAATGTGAATCGGAGAAGCAAGAATAGCCGAGAGGGAAGTAGATCTTGGCCGATTTTTGCACTTGCCACACTCTAGCATCGGTGCAAAGTCCAATTTCGATATTTTTCGTGCAGCTCATCAGCCACTAGACTTTACTGCGGAATCTTCTGGGTACCTCGCTTACTCCCTTACTTTGTTAGATGTGGTTTGATGGTTGTGCATTGATGACACGTTCATAACACACCAGAAATAATCATTCCGTTGATCATCACGTAAAGCGTTCACACACACCCACACAGCTGTGATTATTCACTTGTGTGACACGAGAAATCTTTGAAATTGATGGAGATGGTCGAGAAAAATTACGTGTGAAGGGGGAGATACAATAGCTTGACGGTGGTGGTGGAATCGGGAAAGACGACGGGTTCTCCATTGGGTCGAATGTAGTCATCCCTGAACGTCTGTTTGTGCATTTAGAACCCGAGTTGACTCTGGCGGGCCGCCACAAGCTGGAATCAAGCCTGGAGGCAACTTGAGGATCCTGCTCTTCCATTCCACATACTATCTCGCACTGTCACACTCTTTCACAAAATGATTCCAAGTTGATTCCAACTTGAGAAACCGCACTGCTGTACTTGATTCCAACTTGGGTAAACGAGCGAGAGAGTTAGAGAAAGACAGAGCGAGAGAGTGTGGGAAATGGAGAGACCTCCCAAGGTGCCCCCAAGCCTGGAGGCAACATGGGAACCCCCAAAACGAGCTTGATTCCAAGTTTAGGCGACACGCCAGAATCAAATCACAAAAAACGCACGGAGTCGATCGGGCGACTTCCTCAAATCCACTCTTCAATAGGAGTGTCTGGTTGGCGATCGAGGAAGCCTCGGAGACGATTCCATCGATTCCCGAGGCCTGAAATTGATTGGCTCAAGTCAATTCAGGGAGTAAACACGTGCAATCCTGCAAAACACAATTACTTCGGTGACATTCGGATTCTCGACATTTCGGACGGAAGGGCAATCGAAGGGGTTCGACAAACAAGGATGGTGAAATGGAGGAGAAGTGCCAGAGCTCACTTTGAGCTGGTCAAAGTCCAATCCGAGATGGAGGAAGTGCTGGGCGATTCCACGTCGTTGATGGTCGACGTGGACGAAGGAGATCTCGCGGTGGGCAACCTGCAAAACGTATGCCATAAATTCACATCGAGGAATTGATGAAACCTTGTTCACTTCTGGCTTGCGCTCCCAGAACTCGGCGTTGAGTCTCGCGATGATTCCAGCTAAAATAATGATTCAATTCGACGAAAATACCTCCAAGGGCTAACCGTAGAGTCGGATTCCCTCAGCCTGCTTCTCCAATTCCAATCCATCCGATTCTTCCTGTAAATCTTGACTTTTCTTGGAAAATTGAGTGAATTCAACCTCGTGCGCGTCGCGTTCGCTTATGGACATCAAGCGTGCGCCAATAACCTGAATGAATCATAACACAAAGAGAGAATACATGAGTTAGCAACCTTGCCGGAGGCTCTGTGGATGACGCGAAGGGAGTAGGGAGACGCGAGTGACTTGGTTACTATGGAACCGATGAACTCTCCCGCATTGGCAGGGGTAATGCCGAGAGCCTGAAAGCATTTCAAATCTTCTCCCCACCTGACTAATAAATTCCTACCACCGAGTGTGGCTCAATCGCAAGGAAGACATTGAGGGTGAGATCGAGGATCTCGGCCTTGTGAGAGAGGTTCGCGGGCAAGAATTCATAGTCAAGAGTGACGTCACGAACTGAAGAAGGAAGAGAGTCTAGCGTTCGTAATTCGGGTCGGGTAATCTCTCCGAGATTCATCAATATTCCAAAACAGAACTAACGCTTGGCTGCAGATTGAGTAGTGAAGGACGACATACTCTCTGGTAAGGAGATGATGAGAGGCTCTGAAAGAACAGAGAAAGGTCAAAGCTGAAGTGATACGAACTGCCACAGAGGATATGAAGTGAGGGCAAACAATGGGATAAACTCTAGACATCAGGTGTTCCGTCACTGGCAAAAAGTTGCTGATGAGAAGAGGAGAATCTCATGTGACTGACACTCTCAGATGTTTGGGAGCAAACCGAGTGCAAATATCAAAGGTTCCTCGATCAGATAATGCAGCCATTACAGGCAATGATGGAAGGAAAAAGATTTGGAATCCCAGTAACAATGACTTCAGTTTGGAAATGTGTTATCATCATCACTTCCTTTTTATAATGTAACAATTTGACATTAGATTGATGTCATCCGTTGTTTCCGCTTCTCTCTCCTATTGAATCACTTCCTTCATGTGATTGGAGAAAGTCAAAATACTCCCTCCGTGTGATCGTGACTTCGATTCATTTAATAAGGTTTTTTTTGCAAAGCTGTGGGCGTCGAAAATGAAAGCAGAAAGGCTGATTCATGGCATAGATGTGTGTGCGTGGCCGCGAAATAGTCCTTCGCGCACTAACAGTAAAGAATAACTGAGTTTCTGCAGGTTGAAATGGGAACGCAGTGGGCGATAAAGTTCGGCGATTTACGAGCATTGCCGAGAAGAAGAGGTGAAGAAAGATACCAACATCACAAGGTTCCCAGTTCCTTCTTGCTGAGTACTCCAGTCCTCAATTGTTAGCAGCTTCAACATCTCATCACGCATTACCGGTTGGTCGATGTCGTAAAGGCGTTGCCACTGTCATTGCGCATCCTCTCAATGGGCGCTCCTGCACTTTCCCGGACAATGGGGTGAAAATGAAATGAGTTTCAGTGGTTCCCTAAATAAAATGGTTTCCCGCTGAGTTGGAGGTCGGGGATGGGGATATTTTGTGTTGTCCAAGAAAGTTCAGGAGTGTCTCTCAATGCATGAAACAAGCAATGCACAACGATAGCAGCGGATGATACTGCGCTGCAAGGCAAATGTCAACGTCGTGATTGCTTGTTTCGAGAAGAATCATCTTCACTGTAGAAAATTTGGAGAAACGAGAAAGGGATTTTGGGTTCTAATGAAGCTTTTAAGGTGTTCTTCTTCGTTATTGGACTAGTCGATTCTCTTCTCTGATACTTGGTTCTAGCAGTATCGATCACTGAGCTCTCACCCAAAGTCGGTATGTCATCTCGTTTCGCTAGCTTTTCCTCTCCGATTCCCCGCCAATCAAGGATATTTGTGTCCATTCCTTGCAGTAGATCTACGACGCAAAAAATGTCTGCATTGACGTGGTCCCGTAGGGAAACTGAGCCTGAATTAGGGCTAATTGGCAAACATCGCCTGACTTCGTCTTCCCGGAACAACATTCGCTCTTCCCTTGCGCTAATCAATTCAAGTACTTGCTCTTTTTCGCGTTATCGTAGAGGTTTTTCACTGCACAAAGCACTTCAAGATGTTATGGGGAGTGATCAGATGGGCAAGTAATACACTCTGCATCCCACACGCCCTGTCAGTTGACATTATACCGTTGAAAATATGTTTCCGGTTATGGCCCCTGGGTGTTAGAAGTCTCCTGGTTTTCCAATTTTTCGCGCAGAAAATGTAAATACCTTCGAAATTAGTCTATTGTGGCTTCAACAATTGCTCTTTTTCTTCTAACTGATGCATACATTTGTCAATAATTTCGAACAATTTGCCCGAATCGATAAGCATCCGCGAGTTGCTGATGGAATGTATGTTATTGTGCAATTACAATAGAGCACATCTCATTTCTCCAGAGTTCCGTCAATCTCTAGAGCCAAGGACGATGTCGGCCCCCTTCGATGGAACAGCCGTCTATTCTATGATCTTCGAGCCCATAATGGCCGGATTGTACTCCTTCGTGCTCCGGGTGGTTAGTTTTTTATCGTCTAAAAATAAAATACAACTACCCAAAACTTTGAAAAAATTATCGAAATTATTTATTTTGATGCCCAATGTCTCTTCAGATCCATCGATCAACCGACATCGCCCTGAGTGGGCCTTTCTTCCAGTTCGCAGTCACCACAGGTAAGTCATGTTCACGATTCACGGTTTTCGAATGACTGTTTGAGGCATCTGCGCTGTGCTGAACGTCGTGGTAAACTTCTTTACCAGATTATTTGACCTTCATACCCACCTCATGTGGAACCGAGGTAAGTCTATCTACTTGAGTGAAACTGATCTATTCTTTGTAGGTTGGTTAATGAATCTGTTCACCTATCTGAGCCACTCCTTCGGTCAAGGGATGACCCTATCCAAAATCATGGCGGTGCGGTATCGTTATACCGCCATCTACTATCCGCAGTAAGTGAATTTCATTGTGAACAAGAATATCATTTGGTAAATTAGAGTATGAAATGCACAAAATGCAGCAAGGCATTCGAACTGAACTTATCCACATTGTGAAATATTTATTTCTAGATCCTCCAATGATCGATGGTCTCCAGAACGAATGCGCGTCTACATCTCTTCCATCTTCATCCTTCCTCTCTTCCTCTACGCCTTCATTCCCTTCATGGAGGTTTGAGTGAACTAGCTAGGAGCCTACTAATTGATCATTCTAGGCCAGCTTCGCTCCAACGGCCGACGGCTACGGCCACTACCTGGGCACGTCGGTCGTGCCCTATAAGGTTTGTTGTTTCCTTCATCAATATTTCTCAAAGGAATAACCATCTCTCAAATCAGTAGCTTTGAATATTCTGTCTAACTCACTTGCTTTAGATCACGAAAGCCATAAATATGGCTTTCTACACTGCCTTCTACTGTACCACGATCCCCTGGAGCATCCTCACTGTGAAGAAGATGATCCAGGACCGCAAGACCAAAGTATGAGAATCTGAGGCGCACGTTAGTGGATAATTGCTATATTTAGAATCCGACGGTGTCTGCAGCGAACTCGGCGCGTGCGGAAAGGATGCTCGTCTTCTGTTCCGCCTCTCTCACCTTCACCCACTCACTGAAAGCTGTGCAGCAGGTAAATTGGGAGATTCGGGAGAAGACGCAGTGAAAATCCCAAATGTGATGTTTGCACTTCAGACTATCTGGTTCGCGGCTCTGCTCGCTGAGGACAGCTGGCTCCAGGCTAAGATGATAGCCTTGGTAAGCGATGTTGTAATGAAGTCCAGGGGCGCCTTTTGTGCTTTATAAATTACGAATTACAAGAGCAATTCACAGATCTCTAAAGCAGCGCTCATCAATTGCGCACAATTTGCACTGCGGGACACTTTAAATATCAGTGCGTTCGCCTAAGAATCGCATACCTACCGGTACAGCAAAAAGTGAGACGAAGAGATGTTGACATTTTCTGATAGCCCTAGGTGTCCTACGTCGATTTCTGTTTTTGTCATGAGTCGAAAAAATTAATTTGCATAATTGCATGCATCCAAAGTTTAGGCATATTCAAACAAATACGCTTGTAGATCAACGGAGAATAATCAGAATCTCATGAAAATTTGGAATTAGGCCCAGCTAAGTGTGCCAAATCATCCTGACAACTTAGATCTTGCAAAAGTGCATGTTCATTTTTCATGTTCATTTTTAAAAAAATCATAAGTCGACAACAAAAAATA
Source organism: Pristionchus japonicus (assembly GCA_900490845.1). Classification (NCBI taxonomy): domain Eukaryota; kingdom Metazoa; phylum Nematoda; class Chromadorea; order Rhabditida; family Neodiplogasteridae; genus Pristionchus; species Pristionchus japonicus. Next base: position 387,185 of record LS498941.1, on the reverse strand, counting down.
ACACCTCTGAAATTTTTTGATATGTTGTGTATTATGACGATATCTTTCGACTGTAAAATTTGCAAGTCAATCGGAGGGTGGCCTGAGGAGTTATGGTCAAAAAACGAAAGCCTAATTCTGATGAAAACCGTCTCATTCTGCCCCGCCCGCACTGCGTAAGCGGTGAGGAATGAGAGAGACGAGGCGATAATTGAATCATTTCAATGCAAAGAGAGCTCTAAATCTCATTCCTCGCAGCGCGGACGGAGTGAGCAGGGCGGAATGAGACGGTTTTCATCAGAATTAGGCTTTCGTTTTTTGACCATAACTCCTCAGGCCACCCTTCGATTGACTTGCAAATTTTCCAGTCGATAGATATCGTCATAATACACAACATATCAAAAAATTTCAGAGGTGTTATTTTTTGTTGTCGACTTATGATTTTTTAAAAATTAACATGAAAAATGAACATGCACTTTTGAATGATCTAAGTTGACAGGATGATTTGGCACACTTAGCTGGGCCTAATTCCAAATTTTCATGAGATTCTGATTATTCTCCGTTGATCTACAAGCGTATTTGTTTGAATATGCCTAAACTTTGGATGCATGCAGTTATGCAAATTAATTTTTTCGACTCATGATAAAAACAGAAATCGATGTAGGACACCTAGGGCTATCAGAAAAACTCAACATCTCATGGTCTAACTTTTTGCTGTACCGAATTTCAGAGAGAATGTGCGATTCTTAGGCGAACGCACTGATATTAATAGACATTTTATTTAAGTACGTCCCAGCGAACACACTGACGAGCTTCATCGAGCCGCTCCTCCTCGTGGCGTCGAGTAAGGCGATGCGCAAGGCGGTGAGTTGGGCACGGAATTGAACAACTTCCGGGGAATGCAGAGGTCAGAGATGTGAAGTAAGGTCTACTCATATTCTAGACAACGCATGTGAAAGTCAATGTTTTCAGCTATTCGGAAGAGTCTTCGCCAAGCTCAAGAGCTTTCGTGCGCCGAAGGTGCACACCATCACACTTTCTACCCCGCAAACCACGCCCTCGTACGAAATGACTCCGCTCTCACTTCCCGTCAACTGAACAGTACGCAGTACTTTTTTCCTACAGAAACGCAACACTAAATAGGAACCATGCAAACTATTAGAATTAATCGTACTAAAGCACAAAATGCAATGTTATATACAGGAGGCCGCTCATCAATCAGCCCATCTTCTCTCCTCTCTACTCTCTACTCTTTTCAATCAAATCGACCGCTGAATACTTCCTCTTTCCCGACCCTTCATTCTCCTTCTTTCTGAATTGCCTACAATTCCGCAATGGGGATCTGTATGCTGGAGAAATCGTACTAATTGATTCGTCTGAATTCTTCTGTTGTCACCTTATATTGATCGTTCTCTCTCTTTTCCTTTCCCTTTCAGCCTCTAGTGCACGGACACTTCAAAGTTGAATCTTTTCAGAGAGAATTTTTGAGTTTCTTTCTCTCACTCTATTTTATCCCCTTCTCTTTCTTCTCTCCATTTTTTGCATGCTGCTATTGAAATCGTAGTCAAGCGAAAGCTGTTGAATGGAGTAGCTATCGATCATTGGTTCATCTCTCTCTCTCTCTCTCTCTCTCATAACGCAATTTTCGTTGAGCCATATTCTCCGTTAGCATCTACAGTGATCTCTACCCAGTCTCCTTGCCATCCATAACATCCACACCATTCTTCCATCCACACAATTTTGTCTTTTTTCGTATTTTCTATGAAATCACGTTTTGTGAGTCGTCGCTTTTATCTGTCTACTATGTTCATTTGCATCATAAATACATTATTAACACTTTTATCCAAATAAGTAGGACATATTTCCATTCAATGTCATCGGGAATAACCCACGTGTTGGATTTTATCATTCCCGGACAAGAAAGTTCAAATGTAATGAGTTTCAGGGATTTTGTGAATGAATAGTTACACACTGAACAAAAAAGATAGAAACAGACAATTTCGAAGCGGATAATTCAATCTGTTTTCATCGGAAAGTAACTGCAAATTTAACGACTTTGTTTCCCCCGTGTGTCCTCTTCTCAGATGCTGTAATTCACATTTTTTCTGTTTTGCTGCTTTTGTGGTACACTACTATTCCAATTGTATCTGCAACTATACTGTTTGGCTGGTACGATTCGCAATGATAGATCGATTCATTCTCCTATGTTTCATTCCCCGCGTCCTTTTTTGTCGGAAGAGAGAGGCGATGACTAGTTCTGCTCTTATCTTCCTTTCCCTTCTCCCATACAGGGATACACATCGCTCCGCAGCTTTTTTTGCTACACCTCGCCGAAAAGAGTGTGTGTGTGTGAGAGAGAGAGAGAGAAAGGAAGATAAAGAATTGAACTGAACCGTTCACTTTGCATGCAACATTCATTCATTCTCTCATGTTTACTGCTCGCCAGATTTTCGCTGTTGTCCGTGTCTGTTCATATTGCATGACATTTTCCGCGATTACAGTTTTCTACACCAACTCAGCTGATTCGATCGATGGATACTCGTTCAGAAATGACAACGATCAAATGTGAGTCACTTTGAGTATCTAGTAAGTATTTCTTCTTATTCTATCTCTTTTCATGTTATAATGGCCGTGTCTTTCAGATTGCCGTTCCTCGCAACTTGATTGTAATCATTGGCCGACCTGATGCCTGCCAACAGACTCTGTCGAGGTTCACTCATTCAAAATCATGTTTTTCAAGTATCGACATTGAAGGATGCAAGAATGAGATCCTAGATGCGGGAGCCAAGGAAGAAGACATTCTTACGGTGAGAGTTCGAAGTTGGCCATGTTTCAACCATTTTTGATTCAGATCGTCAACGGCATGCAAGATCTTGTTAAACCGAAGAAGATTGCAAAGCAAACAATCGGCATTTCGCAAAATATACATGCTCGTTTGTTTTATTTGAATTTTTCGGAATTCGTTGTGCATATTTCAGGTCAATTGCGCGGGATTTGTCTTGCCTGTTCTTCACTGATTTTCACTGGAATTGAGTGCCCAGTTGAACATTTCGAGCCTATGATGGGCATACATTGCAAAGAATAAATAAGTGCTTCCACTTTCCAAATCCTTGCTTTAATTGAGTTCTCGTTTCTGCGAATAACATGTTTAATTCAGAAAACGAAGACCTCATATCGTATTTCAAGTGGTAGCTAAACCTCATTCTTGTCATAGTATTATAATCGTGAGAGAAACGAGAGACCAAAGATCAGTCATAGAAGGACGCGAGAAAAGGTTGCGAAACTAGTGCAAAAACTTATAATTCCCAGGATAGGCATTAGCAAAGCGATTTTGCAAGAAATGCGTAGGCGTTCCATGAGTCATCAGTGATATAAGGGAGATTTCGCAATAAAGTGACGAATCTGAGTACAGTGGGCGGAGTTTGATCTCTTTTGATCTCACTGTCGGACTTTTTTTAGTTAGTACGTGTAAATGAGAGAGCACCACGTCATCTTTCGAGTCCTATAAAAGGCGAAGGAAAAGGGGCGGAGGATCAGTCTTTGATCAGTTAGTAGATGTAGGCTCCGAGACTCCCTCTCCATTCGCTCTGCGGGTATTCGTAGACTGTACGTAGGTTTCTTTCGCCTCCTCATTTCCACCATTATGTTCGGTGTCAGAAACTCTCTTTCGTTCATGCCAGACTTCTGTGAAACTTAGTCGAAAGACTTCTCAAAACTTCTCAAAAACTTCGAGTTTCTCTCACTTCTCTAACTACACATTGACTCCTCTTGCGCGCTCGAATAACCTTTCTACGTCCCTTATCACTTAGTTGAATTGTTGACATGTATTGCGATAAACCAGTTATCATAACTTCAACGAATGTTGCTACGGCTAAGCACGAAGAGCTCGGGAAAAGATAGAACAAGGGGGAGAAAACGGAAGACTTTCAAGGCTCCAGAGACGGGAAAACAACTTGTGAATGATAATTCCAACCTTGTTCGACCCTGATGTTAGATAGCATGTCTAGACATTTTTATCCAGTAAAAACAGTGTCCTCGATAGCTCGGCGATGTTTCAAACTGCTCTGGATTTCGGCTCCCACTCAAAAAAGTCTGCGAACCAGAGAAGTTAGGATAAACTATCGCTCAGTACTAGTTCTATCAAGCAGTTCACGTATGCCTGACATTCTCCCTCTGGCTACTTTAATTTACTCTGACGTCATCGAGATAATCTTCTGCTTTTTCTATGCGACTATTCTAATTAAAATTTGGTTTTCGAAGACACCAGAGTTTCGATCGGCATTCTTCAAGTTCTCAATCGCTACCGGTAAGGAATCTGAAATCTGAACTGAATTTTTTTATTCGTTAAACTTGTTAACAACTAACTACAACTTTTTTTTCTTGAACTTTTTTCTTGGTTCATGGCAATGAAATACAGGCATTGCTGCGATTTTGAATGTATTCATAAACTGGACAATACGAATGATCGATGTTCGTTTCACCGTTTTCCCTGACCGAGGTTCAAAATAGAGTTCACTACCGGTGAACACTTCGAATATCAGGATTCTTCTGTAATATTCTGTCCTGGCTTTCCCATTTCTGTGCACTAGCGATTAACATCGGAAAGACACTTTCCGTATCCACCCGATACACGTCAATCTGCATGATTAACCGGAGAGACGTGAGTACGACTCTCATAACTAGATTCGAACAACGCTGTCTGGTTGGGCGTGTGAAGATCATCATCGAAATACATTCCCACTTCCATACAATTTTTTTCAGTTTTGGGATGGCCGAACGGTGCCCATCTGCTTGACAGCCATCTGTGGGATTCCCTTTACCCTCTTCGCCTTCTTTCCTTTCTTTCCGCCCAATTTCGGGCAGACTCCCAATGGCTATGGAGTGTACCTGGGTATTACGAATCCTGGGTTTTTGGTGAGTATCTAGGAGATCTTCGTTGTGGAAAGCAATCCTTTTATAATCTTCTTAGAGGCATTACTGCGCAAATTATTTGGTGAGAACTGAATTTTCAAAAACTGTTTTTGAGATCGCGAAAAGCATTGGAACTTTGGGATACTTCTTCTTCATCACTACAACAATTCCGATGTGCACTCAGGCTCTCCTAAGGCTTCGCACGCAGCGCAAAAGCGTAAGTTTCTGCTCATTGTTTGTCATTTTGCAATTACATAGGCAATAAAACGGTTCACGAGTAGGGTACACGCGTCATATCTGAAACACTTTTTCGAACACTTTCCCAGAAGCCGTATCCTGTGTGTATCGGTTATTGAGCATGATCCAGTTCCTTCGAGTAAAAATCGTGGGAACTTTACGTGCTAGAAAAGTTGAGTTTACTCTACCCTTTGCGCTTTCCCAAGGTTCTTTCTTTTGAATTTTCTCTGTGTACACAACGGCTACCTAGCAAGTTTCACAACTGGCATATCGATCGTAAATATGAAATGCGAATAAAAATGACAGGCCGGATCGAATTCCGATCGACACGAAAGAATGCTGGGACTTTATGCGGTCACGCTGACAATTTCGCACACGTTCAAGACCATTCAACAGGGAAGTTTTGAGATTTGTGTGCCCAAATGTTCCTGTTGGCTTCTTTAGTTCAAATGACAGTACCGTTGTTAATTTTTTCGAAGATGTCACAATATTCAGTGTGTCTGGTATGCCGCTCTCATTCTGGGACTGAGGGAACTGCAGGCAACTGCGATTGGGATGGTAAAAAATGCAATAGATATCAAGATATTCAAAACCTACAGTACCTTATTCCTAACACGATGAGCACGTTCGCTGAGCCAGTGCTTCTGCTCATGACTTCGGGCAAATTGAGAGATGAGGTACCATTTTCGATTTTTTTGAGTGACGAATTATTGTTCTCAATGTTAATTATGATTCAAATTTCATTCTTCGTAGGTATTTCAGTGGAGGAGACAGGGCAACATTAGAACGACGACTACGGTACCTGCAACCCAAACGTCAATGGCGAGACTAGAAACGAATCATACAGCGTCTAACGCCCTTGTATGATTGTATGAATAATTCCAATGAAGTTGTTTCTCAAGACATGATTAAAGAAATCTCATATGAAAGTAGTTTCTTGATCGACATCGCGTATTGTGGATGCAATAGTGAAAGAAGTTCATAATAAACTTGATAATTCTCTGGATGAGTGAACCCAGCTCGTTTTTCATTTTGTTGAATTGTGCAATGCAACTAGCATTACCGCCGAAGTTTTGCTGTGTGTGAGAATGAAGACAATCTCATCGCGACTGATTGAGTGTTAGTCATAGAATGTGTTAAATATTTTTTGCATCGCTTTTTAAATGTTACAGAACGAGAGATCGGCAGCAAGATAGTAGGCAGACAATGAATAACGGGATAGATGATGTATCTACATCCCGAGAATGACTGTCAACACATTTTTCAAAAGCTGTGACTAATGTCAAATCGCGTGCATATAGCAGATAAACTTTTGAGCCCTGGCCTGATAACAACAACTGGATGATGTTCGTTGCATTGTCGCATAGAACAACAAAAACGGACTGAACTTTCCCATAGGAAAAGGTCTCAGAGCAGAAAAAATGCGAGAATAGAGGCAAGCCAGCATATTCCCAATATTCCTCGTTTTCCACAACCTTGCCCAGAACTTCCGCAATGCCTTCGCTCAACGAGATAATCTCCATGATAACAATGATCTACTCTGACGTAATCGAGCCGCTCTTCTGTCTGTTTTATGCCTACATTCTCATTCGCATCTGTCTTGCAAAATCGTCGGACTTTCGATCTGCTTTCTACATGTTCTCCATCGGAACTGGTATGTCGCCTGTGAAATCATCACAAGGTAATCAATAGATTCTAGGAATTTGCGCCATTGGAAATGTTCTCATGAATCTGATACTGAGATTTATTGATGTTCGCTTTCAATACTTTCCTGATAGAGGTTCTCTATCAACTTGCAATATCGCACAGTAATTCATTTTAGGAGTATTTTGTACTATTCTCATGTGGGCTTCTCACATTTTCGCTCTGGCAATTTCTATCGGGAAGACTCTTTCAGTGTCAACGAGATTCACTTCAATTTACCTCGTAAATAGAAGAGACGTGAGAACTGTAATGCATTGAATAGGAACATGGTTTGGAACGTTACAGTTCTGGGAAGGAAGAAAAGTGAAGATCTGTCTAATTGTAATGTTCGGAATTCCGTTTGCGCTCTATGCATATTTTCCGCTCCTTCCTGCTGCCTTTGGCCCCACTCCCAACGGTTATGGAGTTTACTTGGGAATTTCGAATCCCGGTTTTATGGTGAGCATTTATAACGGATGTCTCATACACAGTAGTCATTTTCGATTGCCAAAGTATTTGCGACGTGTGGTTACTTTTTCTTCTTCTTTTCCACTATTCCAATGTGTTCGATGTCACTATGGAGGCTGAGGAGTCAGAGAATAAGTGTACGTTTTGAGTTCTCACGTAGCCGTTATGTGACTTGGAAGTGAAAATATACTTGGGATAGTCTCATCAAAATTTCTCAGAAATGCTTGTGAAGTTCGATGACACAAAACAGTGGAAAATCTGAAATCGTCAACATGAGCATTTTTCAAAAAAAGTTGGGGGTTGAATATTTCGAAATAAAAACATTTCGCAGGCTCGAATGTCCGTCGGTCGTCATGAGAAGGTTCTTGCTCTGTATGCTGTTGTGCTCACTACATCGCATCTATTCAAAAGCATTCTTCAGGTATCGATCGATAAACTATCTAAACTAACCTTATCTATCTCAGAGTATCTGGTTCTTCGCTTTGGTGTCCAATCAACCCAGTCTACAGACTACCATAATCAGTATGGTATGCGAGAATATTTTATTTTCCTCCTTGATGCTTTCATCACAGTACCTCATTCCCAATACTCTGAGCGCATTCGCCGAACCTGTTCTACTGCTCATTACATCACAGAAACTACGAAACGAGGTACAGTTCAGTTCAGTTTTTCTATGAATACTGGTATGTTAGGTCTTTCCATGGCTCTCGACCGGAACATCCATATCGACAAGAACTACTGTTGCAACATCGACTCATGCGGCCATTCAAAACCAGAGTCCCCGAGTTCAACATTTGGAGATGACTCAAATTGTTCCAAGCATTCGTTTAAACTGAACGCAATTTCTTCTGCGCACTAATAAAATATTCTCTAATATTCTCTGCATGTTGTAAAAGTCTTTGATAAATGCCTATTTTTAAATTTTACTTTTTGTTCCAAATCCTTCACTACTTACGGGAAACATCGTGGACGTCAATGACTCTCCCATAAGAAAACCCTCTCAATGGCAGTTGACAAGATTTTTTTTGTGTCCCGTCGCTGAAGATTTTTTGTATCCCGTCTGTTTTCTCTTCCAAGGCAATAAAATATTATGTTTTCAATTTTCATTGAGTGATTCAAATGCATTCAAATGCATCTGAAACACATAGTCAGACATTTTCAACATTTTCAACAACATCTGGCTTAGAATCATCATCGTTCAAGCATTAATTGCTAAAGCATTAATCGCTAAGCGAGAGCTGGCGTGACCAAAGAGAGAATACTTGGAAATCATGAATGGGGACTAATTGGTTTCGGCGCTCAGCTAGCTTTCTCCTCACGTCAGGAATGAATTCTGATTGATCGTTATATTGCCGGAGCGAATATGAGAACGAGAAGTTTGCCCGGCTATTCATTTCCCTCGATCGTGTATACATTTTTCATTGTTCTTCTTATTGATTCCACATTGCTCATCAGCACTTTATGTGATATTCCTATGTCAAAATCAATAATTCAAAATTTCCAGTTGCCTACATCAACTCGAATCGACAGTTTCATGCCTACATGTATTAAGTGAGTTTAAAATGAAATATTGCTTTCGGATTGAAAATAATTTGATCTTTTAGATCTTCTCGATGAAGTCGAATGTGATAAAAGAAGAGCGGCTTGCGAAATTAGCTGCGAGTACAGCGACTTACTACAGCGACATTGCGGAGCCCATATTTACCGCAATCTATCGTTTCATCATTTTCATGTATCCCGTCCATTTCCCACCATATTTTATTTCCCGTTCACGTTGTAATTAAAGTGCCGTTGATTAATTGAACTTTTTAATAATGCAGTACTATCACACCTGTGTAAATTGGAAGTGGCCGTCCGTATCTATTCAAACAAGTACCAACACGTTCCGAGAAAGGAAAGAGAGAGGCCATGGGAATAGGAGGAGAGGATTGTTTATGGGGAGTGGGTGGTGAGAATCAAGGGTGTCGTATCTCGAAACACCGTACTTTCTTACTGTAACCACACCTGACGAACCCCGTTAGTACGTCTTGGGCAATGTAGGCTGATGGATACAGAGAGTACCGCTGCACCCACAACTCTCCATAATTCGTCGCACCTTTACTTTATTCGGAGTATGCCTGAAATATGTTTCCAATCCCTCTCAGCGACGTCGCGATCCGTCTTCCTCCCTCTCCTTCCCTCTCTTTTGCTGGCAGCGCCGCTCTTTGCTGTTCTTATCCATTCTGTTGTTCTTGTTTTGTTTCTGCGGTTGTTGTTCTGAACTTTTGTTCTGGTCAACAATTTGGCCAAGGCCCATCTATTTTTTTCGCACGAAAATTGGTCTTGAAAAAGGTGTGGGCCGTTCGCAGAAAAGCATGAGCTGATGACCGCTCCATATTTCGTTTGTGCTTGGCTTCGTTCGACACTCGGAAGCCCAAGCACAGAGCTGAGAGCTGTAACGTCCATTACAGATACAGATACAGTTACAGATTTATCCTGACATCAGGCAATGGGCCTGCAGGACGCAACTTTAGGGAGGGGATAGGGATCTTCGTACTCAAAGTGTCGTCGGGTCAAGGGATGGAATCTTCTTACATTTATCTTCTCAATTGATAGTCGCACTTGGTCGAGATCGTTTGAGGGGTGAAGTAGATCATCCAGCCGCCGAAGTCCGTACTTAGCGTGGTTTTGCGCAATTTCACGAAGCAGGCTTCTGGAATGGGGCCTTTCTTGATGATAGATCACTTGAGACGATGTAGATCCGTCCTGGGTCCTCCTCTTGAAGTTACCAACGTCCATTGCTGGTTCATAATTCAGTTCTTTCGATTGTCTCTCATCTTCAAGTGATGTGGCCAACCATGTGCAAAAATGGAGTGCACGAAAATACATAATCTCGATACATCAGAAGGCTCTTTCCACCTGTCTCCATGGAAATTGAAACAACCTTTTCCTAAATTGCCACTATTTCCTATCTCGACTCTATCACGTTGTGCACATATTATTCCTATATTCCTCGAATTCTGATGACTAATGCCGTCGAACATTATGAATGACTCTGGATCAGTCTCTTCAATGGGCACTGCAGCAATCTATGGTGGAATTGTTGAGCCGATATTCAGTGTCCTCTACTTTTATGTTATATTCAAGGTTTCTTTCACACCTTTTCCTTTTCACTTGTGAGACTACTATGAGAATGCGTTTCAGATCGCCCAATCGTCCGAAGAGAGTCTCAGGGGAGCGTATTATCGATTCGCCATCACCACGGGTGTGATCTCTCACCTAGAATAAACCAAACCAGACAATTTCTCAGGCATTTCTGCTGTAATGAATGTGCTGTTAAATCTCATAGCCATGCTGATTGATTTCTATATCAAAATCATGCCGAATAGAGGTAAGTGTTCTAAATTGAGAATATTTAACCTACTTATCGATTGCAGGTGTTTTTATGAATTGTATCATGTGCTCCTCTCATATCTTCGCTCAATCAATGACAATTGGTAAAATTCTTACAGTGACCGTTCGATTTACGTCTGTGTGGTGTCCATTGTGAGCAAATTTTGGCTCTGAAAAAATGAAAGATCTCGTGTTATTTGAGGATTTTTAAACAACTCTGGTCGATCAATCGAATCCGTATTGGCATTGCTATTCAATTCGTAGTCCCAGTTGCGCTCTACATCTTTATTCCTTTTATTCCGGTTCGAATAGAATAAAGGAAGAGTGAGATGAAATTTTCGTTTAGCCAGTTTTCAATCCAACACCAGATGGTTACGGCCATTACGTGGGCATTGCTGGTGTACCATACAAGGTGCGTTACTCTGGAGACCAATGTGCCAAGGTCTCTTTCAGATAGCAAAAGCCTTCAATATGCTCATGTATGCCCTGTTCTTTGTCACCACCATCCCGATGTGCTTCGCGACCGTATTCAAGTTGGCACAGGACAGACAAATGGTGAATTGATGAGACAATACCTCCAATTAATCGTGTTCTTCAACTCTTTCAGGCATCATCTCAAGGCGGATGGACTTTATCCACTGAAGCTAACGCTGTTCGTAGCGAGCGACTGCTAGTATTCTGTTCGGTAGTCATCACTTTGGCTCACGCTGCTAAGGCTATTCAACAGGTGAAAGAAAGAGAAGTCCAACACAACATGTGGACGGGTTCTGGGGTTCTTAGCTTGGTTTCTTGCTCACTCACACTTCCTGTTAATACTTAGACTGTTTGGTTCATCGCTCTCATCCTTGAAAACTCCACCCTTCAGTCTACGATGATCAGCTTGGTCAGGCAAGATATTTGAAAAGCAATGGATAATTTTCTTTTGCAGTACATGATTCCCAACACGGTAACATCCTTCGTCGAACCAGTACTCTTGCTGATTTCGTCAAAGGCTCTACGGAATGAGGTTACTAAATGTTTTTTTTAATAAAGAATCCCTACAAGTGGTTGTTGAGATCTTCGGCATCTGTATGTGCAATGAAATCAAGAAAGCTGGATCAATTACTTCTTCTTCGGGATGAATGCTTCATCATTATTCGTACCTTCTCTTGCCCCCTTATTCCTTAACCCTTTCGTTTGAATAACATTGGTTTAGCCAGTAACAAACTAATATCAAGAAGTGGAATTGTCTTGTGAGTAGAATACATAGTGGGACAACCGAATATGGAAATGGACATGGAGATTTAGGAGAGAGGAATGACTGAAACTCTTGAATTCGATACTCGGGAATTCAGTTTTCCGATGCTTCCAGTAGTATGATTGTTGCGCCTTGGTAAGCATCGACCGAAAATCTGAAATATAGAATTTCTGAAAAGCCGGCGTATAGAATTAGTCACTCTCTTCTCTTCCGTTATCTTTCGATACAATGTTTCACATATTTTCCATTCATAAACAAGTAATGTTTGATTCTCACTTCATTTCGCAATGGTTTTGAGGAGATCAGAAGAAGAACTGGCTCGATGAAGGAAGTGACGGTATTGGAGATTGGATACTGCAAAAGCACCAAATCAGAATCTAACTGCTAATCTCCATTTTTAATATTTTTTTACAAAGTAGAAACAACAAAGCAAACTCTATTCGTCATACCACTCGTGAAAAGTGTATGTAGAGAAGCCAGAAATGGACAAAAAATGAGGGCTATAAATCTCCGATCAGTAGACAGCCATAAACGGATGGAGTAAATCAGAGTTTCAAGAACAAACAACATATTCCATCTCAACATTTGCCAAACTTGCTCACGAGGCTGACCATTGTTGACTGTAGTTCTGAATTGTTGAGGATGAGTGCGATGAACCAAATAGTCTACAGAACAATATAAAATAATACGAACAGCCTTTTTCCCTGCGCAAAATACCTGCTGAGTAGCTTTGAAAGCGTGAGCGAGCGTGAGAACGACCGAACATAATACGAGAACTCGCTCGTTCCGAAGCGAATTCGGCCCTCCAGTCGTCGTCCAAGCACCCTGTATCAAAGACTGGAATGAGTTGATGATCAACACCTTTGTTATACTTGAGTTCCCCACCATTTTTGTTACGGTTGCGACGCACATAGGGATGGTTGTAGTAAAGAAGACGACATAAAAGGCCATGTTGAAAGTTTTCGCGAGCTGAATTTCTGAATTCGAGTGCGCATCTCATTGAAATAACAACATGCCTTGAATGGCACTGTAGCGATACCAATGTAACGGCCGTAACCATCAGATGTTGGTAGAAATACAGCCTGAAATCTCAATTTTACTCGGGAATTCGTAAAGTTGCCCACCGGCTCAAAAACCATGAACAAGTAGAGTGAGAAAGGAACGAGGAATTGAATGACGATTATAATACGTATGTGAGCAGTTGAACATAATTGATTGATCTTGCTCAAATGATTATGTTCGAAAAACTGTTTTTGAAGAAGCTCTCTTACAATGGAAACCAGACCGACGTGAACCGTACTGTAACGCTCAGAATCTTGCCTAGAGTCATAGATTGCCCCAACATGTGGGAGACACAGTTGATGATGTTCATCAGGATTCCTGTTATTGGGAGGTATACAAATTGCAGATATTATCATTACCTCTCTCAAAGTTGAATCTGAAGCGAATGTCAACGATTCGTTGGACGAGAAGAATGAAGACGTTTGTGATAGCACAGATCCCTGATAAATATATTGAGGGGGGATAGTAAACGATGAAACCTGTGGTAATTGCGAATTGGTAGTAGGGCCCTTTGAGAACTTCCTCTGAAGACATCCTAATCTGAAAAACAGGTTTTCCATGACTGTGAGTGGCACTGAAAATAGAAAAATTCGCTTTCATTAGCCCGAGCCCACCTTTATTATTACGTAAAGGTAGAGAAGTCCAAAGATGGGCTCGATAACGTCACTATAGATAGCAGCTGCATCCATGGACCTGATAATTCGTCACATTGGTTCTGGTGGTTGCCAAAAGTCATATTTTGCACGCACACTAACAGGAATTGAGATACAAAGCCAGCACGGGGGCAACGGCGAACAATGTGACGTGAGTCTCTCTCTACTATGCCTCTCTAGCCGTGATACTCAGGGGTCGTTTTTCATTACTCCCGAGAGAGAGCGAGAAAGTTTCTGGAATCTGAGTTGCCATTGATCGTAAATCACTGCAAAATCTAGTTTAGTCGTCGTTTCTGTTTTCTTCTGAAATCTTTACTTCCATCGTTTCGTCTGTTCATTTGCTCAGGCTAATCCGCCGGTAACTTTTCATTTGCACATTTAGAAAAGACCGATAAGTTAGGCAAATCGATATTCAGGATTCATGAAATAATTGAGATTCAATAGCGGAATAATACAACATCAGTTAAAGTTCAACTTCGTTTTTTCTATGCATGTCTTGGTTCAATTCTCAGAGATGAAAATCGTGTATTCTGAGATATGTCACATACCCGAGTTCTCGTTGTGAGACGTAAAAAGTTCATTCTCACGTCCGTTCTATGTGAGAACTTCGCCTCCCGAAGTGTGCTGACCAAGACGAACAATTGACGTACAATGAATTATGAAATGACTAATGAAACGCATGTTTAAGTGCTCAATGGCTCAATAAAATATACATGACATTTCACAAACAGACAGCAATTGGTCCGAGTAGTCAGGGTTCATGAGGCTGGCACCACCTGTTTCTCAATGCGCCAAATCTATACGAGATGTATGCCTTGGATTAAAGATTCAGAGACAGATGTCGAGTCGTTCCCCAAGTCAGCATGAAAGTTACTCGATCGTTGAGAATAATCTGCTATTTTTGAAATTTTCCCCAGATTTTCTCAATCTAATTTATTCAATTATTTGTTTCTTGCTTTTGTGACGGATCGACTCCCACCATGTCGATGGTACACGAGGGGCATTCATGGTGGCCGTGTGGAAACCTGCAAGGATACACTGGATGGTGTGTCCATCCCACGGGAATTCCCTACTCGTTTAAGATCATGCGGCACACTATGACGGTCAGCACTCCATCCGTATTTTAGTCTTCTCCATTTTCAGCTCATTTCAATAATTGTAACTGCTCTGAGCGTGGCCGTTCTGACCCAATCCGCTTTTATTAATCACCAACCTTGGGTGCTGACCGAATGGAGTAAGCATTTTATAACTTGGTCTTGTTAAAGAAGGAGTGGGGCGAGTTTTTGGGAAAAAAAGCCCGATTGGAGCTTACGATCCTGATGAGATTCCAAAATTGGAGCCCTTTTGCTCAATTCCGAAGCGAGTTACACGCGTGCAAAGTTTTCCAATAGCGCAGGCAAAATCAAGGTACAGTATGCAAATGGGTGGGAAGAGGGTAGAGACGCAGAGGAGAAAGGAAGGGAGGGGAGAGGAGGGATAGACTCTGCTCGTCTGTCGCTCTCACCCTCTTCCCTTCCCGTCAATTTGCATACCGTAATTTTCGGTTTGAGCGCAGGTTCGTCGTGGTGGGAATCCCTAACTTTGACTCGTCCCACTCCTTCTTTAAATACTCCAATCAATTATAGCAGTCTTATTTTTGTCGTATCAAACCAAGTTGAATATCAGGCATTATGCCCTTCGATGTTGTCGTTGTCGTAATAGCCTTTCACTCGACGGCTCACTCCATCACTCTCATAGCAACTACACCCTCCTTCCGCTCGAGGCTACTCAAGGTTTCACATCTGTCGAAATGCAGTTAATTTTCAATGCACAGATGGTTTCATGTCTCGCTCCCCAAAACGAGATTCACAATTCAAGATCATCAGATTTCACGGGATACTCTACTTCAGAACAACCACGGACCTCATAGTCAATCAAAGAATCAATATTATCTTGTGCCTTGTTTGTTCAGATATATAACATCTTGAAATGGCTCATTGTCTATACGCGTAAATTCATTCGTAGCAATGGATGCGTAAATTTATACAAATATTATCATAGTTTTACGCTCACGGGCAATTCCTTTCTCAGTTGTTCTATTTTTTCGGTTGACTTCGCTTTTGTTCTCACTCCTCCAAGTAGCAGTTTTTCGATCTGAAAAAAGATTTCTACTGCATTTGCAACACGGAAAAGATTGCCGAAAGTTGTAATCAACCAGCCAACTCACCCGTCCGAAGCTCAGCTCGAAGCATGCACTCCAGAACGTTGCGACGAAGAAAGTAACTGCAGTGACTGCGACGACGCGAGTGATGAACTGCAATCACATTTGTTATTCTTCCACATGAACGAAAGGAAACTCACGAATTCAGTGAAGTTCGAAAAGTACACTTCATCCGTCGACAGCGAGAGAACTAGTTGGATTACCTTAATTATTCGTTGATGGGTTGTCAATGAACGAAATGCTTACCGGGATGTGAACGAGGTAGGCGCAATAGGACAACCGACCGAGTGGAACCCAGATGTGCCAGGACATGAACGTGTTGATTGGACCTGACGATCAATATTGGACTTTGGCTCATCGCTGGATGCTCACCTCCATATCCGTAGTAACACATGACAACGATGACGGAAAGGCCGATGCCCCACGCAGGACGAGAGAAGGCGGAGTACATTGCCCTGGAAACGAGTAGGTTAATAATACACAACAATATGTCGATCCGACAACTAGAGCACACAATCGGATGTTCAAAAAATAAGTTACCTCCAAAACAAGCTAAGAACAGTTCCATTCGTTTGATCGTGAAGACCAAGAAGGACTGTCAACATCAGTGCTAATCCGATTACCCAACTTGAGAGGTAGATGATCTGCGATTTCCTTTTTTTGTTGGTGTTCGCAAGCGAAGTATTTACCGGATGAATCTTCATCTGCTTCTTCGTTTGCAGGAACCATCCCACTAGCATTCCCATGATGTAGATCTGCAGTTTTGTGATATTTTGATAACTTGAACAATTGCAAATACATACCTGACAGCGAATAATGGGCGAATCGTACATGAGGATGATGTAGTTACTGCAAACGATGATTTTCTAAAACAGAGCGCAAGTCAGACTCACGTCATATTGGTCTCCTCAGGGTCTTTAGGGTGGAACCAGTTATCCTCTGCCTAAAATGATGATAATTTAGGTTGTGTTTTCCTTTTTTTCTGCCAATTCTATCCGGATTACACACCGGCCAATGGAAGTGGTAGACAAGGAAGATATTTGTTGCGGTGCTGATGATAAAGAATGCAGCGGCCACTGAATCAACGTGTATACAATGGAGCTATAATCCACATCAGCATCAAGAAACGCACCGATCAGTCCAAGAATCGGCTTGATCGCGAGAGGAATGATGATGAGTGGAGTGAACAGATAGATCTGCATATCCGTTGCGAGATACCAACTGTACCCGACGCACTGAAAAAATACGGTACGTAACCCGCTTATGGAAGCATCTCACGTCGTCATGAACCCAATTGTGGGCATAGAGCAGCTCCAACCACCATGTTGTGCTGAAAATTACGAATTGTAGACGTTAATAACTGTTTCAATCAATTCCTTACCCGCAAGAATCCGTTGTCACCGATGATTCCATGCTCAACGGCGTTTCTCTCATCAGCTGCTTGAGTACGAAAGTATAGAAAATAACGATCATGTAAAAGGCTGGAGAGATTCTGAATGTGAAAAATCAATAAAATTCATTTGACACTGTTCGTACCGCAGTATGCGATGAACGTAGAACATCATCCAACCGTAGAGTGACATTGTCTCTTTAGGCTGACGCGCATGGATTTTGAACCTGTGATTGCATCAATCGTGCCCATTCTGTAACATTGATTACGAACCAAACAAAGGTCAGAAGTACTCCCGAGATAAAGAAAAACGAGTCAACCGAGAAGTATGCGTTCAAGACGGCTTCAGTAGTGATATCGCGAGCCAAGACATAGACATCAATTGGATTTGCTGAAAAGTTGTTCAATTCGATTCATGAAATTCGTTTCAAAACCTGACCGACAACGTTAACATAGTTGATTGTTAGATGGCTGAGTAGTACCCAAACCATTGAGAAGAATCGAATGCAGTTGATTGGACTGATCTGACCCGCCTGCATATGGTTGGTAAACATCGTGCAATCTGCCTTATATTTTCTAGAAATTATTCAACCTTTGCCGAATCAGACACGTCGAATATTCCAGAAATGTTAGAGTACAGAGAGAACGACATGAACAGTTGCCAGCCCAAACCTGAGTGGAAAGGAAGTATGCTCAAAATGAGCATCACTGGACTCACTTTTGCTGAATGCGGTCTTAGATAGCATTTCGCAAAAGTAGAACTCAACTAGACCAGATACGATGCAAATAGCAACGATCACTCCAATTATTGACCTGTAATGCAATAGATTTCTGATTGAATTTGTTAGTAATGGTCTGTGTAGATTGATTGTGAACTCACAGCGTAATGTAGAAACCGGCATTAATTTCGGGCGTGATATCACCGGGTCTCGTGAGCTGGCAGACGGGGTTGTCCACTATCGATCCGGATTCTGAATTGGATCAAGCATCCTTTCAATCTATCAAGTATCAACATTTTGTGAGATGCTTACCAGGCCGGAATACGTTCATCAGTTCTGCACTTGAACATGATGCAGGGAGGCAGAAACCAACCCTCCAGAAGATATCCAATTCTTTCCCGGCTGAACATTGATTAATCACTGTGTTTAATAATCACTTCACACGACTATGCACATTGGTGATTTTCAAATGAAACTAACATTGCAAATTGACCATGCATGAGCCATTTCCGCTGTTGGGACGGAAGAAAGGATCGAGGTTTGTGCTAAAAGAGCAAAATAGTTTTGACTTTCGAAATACTAACACACCGAAAGTATGCTCCTTGGAAGTTCCGATCTCTTCCATCTACTTTGTAATCAATCTGCACGCATTCAGAGAAATGGCCAGCAAAATGGAAATGACCTCGCAGAATGGCTGGACTTTTCTTGCCAGAAGAGTCAATCACTAGAAATAGTAAATTCCCTACGAACAGTCAGAATTTAGCTCACTCTTCGCCAGAACGTGCCGTACGAAGTCGGTATTTGCTTTAGGATTGTTCCACGCATTGACAAGCAACCCGAGATCCTGAGGTAGACATAACAGTAACATAGCAACTAAGCGTGTATACACCTCTTTACAATCATTTGATGCAACGATGAGTTGTGAGGCAGAAAGGACGGATAATAAATGATCGAGAGTAAAACTGTTCTCTGCGATTTCAGTAAACTGAGCCTCATCGGTCTGAAGAAAAGATGTTTCAATTGAAAGTTCAAGTACGGTCTTCTTATCACCGCGATCAACTGCGATACGAATTTCTGCTTCTCCCGATTATTCAATAAGTCTACACGACCATCGAGAGCTGTTGCGAGCGTAATGAAAGCAGATAGGATGATGAAGTCTACCTTCATTCCCTGAATGCACATTATCGTTAGACGGCAATAAAACGTAACGCAGAACGACAAAAGTAAACGAATCAGACTGGTCTCATGATCTTTTGGTGTCTCTACAAGTGCCGAATTCGTGTGATCTTATCAGTAAGTGATATCAGGAGTCTACGCCATTTGTAAGTCTACATTTCGCTGATAATGACAACAAACGTACAAAGAACGTTAATGAATCTAAGTTAGAGTGGGGAAACAAGTGGTCAAAAGCTCATCATCGTCAAGGCACCGAGCTCACTCTTCTTTATAGCTAGGAAATATGCGTCACGGTAACAGTGGGGACACGCAATAACACATAGTTGATAAGGAGATTATGAATACGGTGAATCATCAAGACGGTGCATCGGACCAGCTACTAGCGTGGTGTCGATTATAAGATTTTCATGATTTCGTTTCAAGGGACTGTTTTGAAGAGATTTCAGAGGTGACCCAGAGTACATTGTATTATACTTGAACTTTTATCGCAAAGGAAGCTTTATCATTGGTTAAGATTGGAACATCGGATACTCTCAGTTCTCCTGAACCTCGACATCATCAGTGTAGAACTTGAGAAGGAAAGCGGACTTGTCCTTCGACTTCTCGAACGAAATGTCGATTTCCTGAAGTTCATTCAACTACTTTATGGTTGAAGAACGTGCAGCCCTCACCTTTCCCACAATGTCCATCTTCTGGTAGAAGCCGCGGCGACCGCGAGCTCCGTGGATTCTGCATCATTAATTTTTACATTTTAATTCCTGTTTGCTACATATCAACGTTGGGAAACCACCCGAAACTCACTTGATCTGGTCCTTTCCATCTACAGTGATGGCAACGTTGTCGTTGAGAGTGTTGAGGAATGCCTCGATGTGGATCGACGTCTCCCTTTCACAGGTAAACTTTTATGGACTGATTAAAGAAAATAAGGTACCTATCATAAGCCAGATGGTAGGCGAGAAGAGACGGGTAGAGACTGGAGCGGTAGACCTGTGAACACATTTGCTTTACAAATTAACACTCAAAATGTCTCACATGGCCGTTCTGCACGCCAGTGTAACCGGGAGTTGCGAGGAAGGTCGGAGAAGAGGCGATCACTAGAATTTCGGTACTCAAAACTTCCCTAGAGCACAGCACTAACCCTCGAAAGAGTTCTCAATCGTGAGTTCAACGTCGGCTTCGCTGGTACTGTAGAGCGTAGCGAGAGGACCGTTCACAGAGATCTCGAACGTCTTTCTTGTTCTGAATCGATCCAGTTTGTACTGATTTTGCAATTTTTATCACTGACGGGAACTCGTAGAGCGAAGGGCTGCGCACTTTGTTCTTCTCTACGAGGTCGAAGCCAGATGCGAAGACTTTGCCGGTGAGATTCTACAAGTAAGAAGTATTCACGATAGAGCGCATAGAGGTCTCAGGCACAACGTCTCAGAAACTAGCAGCAGGTTTGGAGAGTTGTACTCCCCTCTTGCTTTTTTACACAGCGCTATTCCCAATGAATTGGTGGAGTGCAAAGATGAATTCCTCACTCCACTCTTGACTGTTCCTCTGACACTGAAGGGAGTTGCTGAGAACACGGTGAGAGTGGATGCGTTCCTCCATTCGACGGAGAGAGGAGAGGAGACGGGATCGACGACCAGAGCCGTTGAGAAGAAGGCTGCAAGTGTATGCCGGGTAACGGAAACACTGTGGGAAACACCACACAACATTTATCGTTTTACCAGCTCTTTCGTAGACGATGAGAACAGCGACGGGTGCGCATGTATGGTTGCTGTTGAGGTTCTTGATGAAGGCCTTATTCGAATAGGCCTCAAATTTCTCCATTGAGGACATCTTTCGAAAGTGACGATTTCAAACCTTCATAAGATAGGGTGTCTTCACTCCGGTATTCTCGTCGACATCACGAGCGATTTCGCCGAGGCTGAAAGGGTGCACAAATTGAATCACGCTTCTGATAAGTAAACGGGAATTGGTGACTCTCTGGACTGACGTAGTGTCTCCAATGTTGATGTTGTCGAGGGAGGGAAGGGACGAGGCAGGAGCGGCAACGTAGATTTTGCACGAGCCGGTCAGACACTTGTGCATCTCGATCTGTTAGGATAATTTGACTGATATTTCAAGTCCACTCTTCCAGATCGAACTGAAGTCCATCAACTGACCATTTTCTGGGCCGACAGATCGAACTCATCGTACAGCACGGAGTCACCGTAGTTGACATCGGCTTCTGAATTCAAGTATTATTCTGAAGTTAAGTCCAAGTTTGCAGGGTAAGCCTACTTGCTGCCAGAAGAAGACACGAAGCGAGGAAGAGTCTGGACAGCATCTCAATTGAGTGAAAGATTCTCAGGTCGGATATCATTTGTTTCTCGCTTGTTCTTTTATACCATACTCTACTTCCGTTCGCTACGAGAATCGCGCACCCCATGATTCTTCTGAGCGATAATCAGCATCATTTTTGAATGCCTGCTTTCTATTCTGTGATTGTCGCAGTGTAGATTTCTCACCATTTCCATTGGCTTAGGCAACTGATAAGAATCAGATACCCATTGTCAGTTGCAGAAGTCAGTTTTGAGTGAGTCAACTAACACTTTCTAACAATATTTGGAAGTGAGTCACGCACTTCATGTAAAGTTGATCGCTCTGACCTCTCGATCTTATCTTCTTTACACGTCACTTGTTTTGAGCGAGGAAAATGCCAGACATTTCGGTATTCATCGCCATCACAACAGCCTTATCGCAGCGGTCAATGAGAACAGCTCTCGATCAGTGCGAGCAGTGCGTCAGGTCAGAATAGTACACGTTTCGCAAGCTTGATTCATAGAAAATGACACAAAATATCGCCTATGATATCGTCCTATGCAAGCTGATTTCAGTGATTTCACAGTGATCATAAATTCGTTCGTCTGGCGTAGATATAGCGCCGCACGATGGGTATGATGATTGTAAATTACATGAAAATTCCGCGAAAAAATTCTAAAGACGTTAAGCGTTGTCAGTGAATCAAGAACATGAATGCCATGCCGCTCAAATCATACAACTACGATAATGTTAGATTCGACGAATGCACTCGAATGTAGATAAAAAAGTGAGTACTACATTGAACTTGTACTGTTGACACACGTACACTTCTCCTCTGAAAACAACTAGCGTAGGCTGGTGAACGCATTAGTCTTCGCTAAGTGCTGTTCACATTAGTGGGGTAAATGCTAACATCTCTTACAGTAGGCGATGATGATAATACACGCAGTCGGCGCTTCGGCCGCTCACTGAGAATGGTCGAGTTGACTCTTCTCGCTGTGGTCGATTTCATCGTCGATGCGCATCTTGGTGAGTATCACTGGAGCATATATGCATCGCCTGTCGAAAACGTCTTCGGACTTTACAAATTATTTTTTTTCCATTGAGGTGGTGGAGTGGTTCTCAATGCGCTTCTCTTCTACATCGTTCGTCGCTTCTCCAAATCGTCCGTGGGAACGTACAAGAATCTGCTTGCGACCTTCGCTGCCTACGACATCTTCCTCTCGACGTTGCATCTGCTGACGAGACCGGTACCATTTTGCGCATCTCATTGTTTGTTTGTCGTGCAATGGACTTGGACTCAACTTCTCAATCAATATTGTTTATTTCAGGCTGCAGTCATAACTGGAACGACTTTTGGAGTGGTGACGGAAACATCCTTCGAGGATCGGGTAAGCGTTCTCATTTTAGGTGTGCGCATCGTACGATATTTCTTCTGTTTTCGAACCATCCGAACAGATGTTCTAGTATTCAGTGAAAAAACACGCATTTTCCAGAAGCTAACGAGTATCTACTGTGCGTGCTTCACGGTACCCTTCGCCCTCATGAACATCCACTTCATCTATCGCTTCTGGTCCGTTCGCTATCCCCATCTCATCGCCCTCTTCTCAAGCAAGAAATTCATCGCATTCATCTCCATCTGGCCGTGCATGGAATTCGTTGTGTGGTAAGAGCTGGTATTCCGCTGTTCTTTGCTCTAACGATGGTTCATTGAGGTACCTTCTCTGCTACTACGCACTCACTGGAGACGTGGACGAGGTCGGAACACACATTCTCCGTGATGAATTCGCGAAACGATACGGAGTCGTGCTCAATGATGGATGGATCGTGATGAACTACTGGGTCAGTTCACGATTGTTGATGCTGCAAATACGAAATAAATCGTAGGAGAACGACGAGTTCCAACCGCGTCCGTTCATCTCGATGGTCACTTTCGACGTGATCATCTTCGCTTCCTTCACAATGGCCATCACTCTCGGATCTCTCACCTTCTACTTCATTCGCACGACGGACAAACTGTCGACGCAAGCACATAATCTACAAAGGACACTGTTCATTGCAGTGTGCGCACAGGTGAGATACTGTAGTGATGACTGTTATAGTCATCAGCAAAAGCTGAACAGTATGAGCAAATGTTAGAAGTGTATGAAATGACAGGCGGGCTCAGCAAACAAACAATCGCAGACCTTCGTTCCTCTCGTCTTCGTGTACATTCCCTACTACTGCGTCATCAACTTCGCCTTCTTCAACATCAACCTCGGTTTCGTGGACGTTGCCTGGATGAGAATGACTGCTTGCTTCCCCGCCTGGGATGCAGTTATCATCATTGTGCTCATCAGAGACTACAGGTTTTGATCTTTGTCGTACATTACGTGGAATTATTCATGCGATAACTAATGGAATCATTACTATCGAAAAACGACGGTGACATTCATTAGCTAAGTGGTTGATAAGGTTCGATTGGTTAACGAAAAAACACCGACCTCTCGGAACAATCTTTAAACTCATCATCGATCGCATCTTTTCAGAGAAGGCTTTCTGGGGATGTTCCGCAGAAAGAAGAATGCAAAGATCAACGAGACAACGTGGAAGACTGTCTCGTCCATGCAACTACCATCTGGAGTTACCCAAGTGTCCCAAGTCTCGCAGGCAGTGTCAATCGCCGTTCCCGAAGTTGCATAAAAACCGAATAGCAGCCAACTAATTCAATCTATTTCGAAAACAACGCACGCTTCATGGTAGAATCGCAACGTTTCCTCTATTTTTCTCACTGTTTTGAATCTCGGAGACTGGTATGAAAGTCTACATGCGATTCTACCATGAAATGTGTGAAACATGCATGGTAATTATGTTTAAAATGTTCTTGTACTAGTTCTTTTATACTTCATTTGCTTGTCCACAACTCTGTATTAATTTTTTTAAATTCTCAAAATCTAGAATACTAACAGCAGAAAAACCATTCAGTCACAAGTCAAGTCACCTGTGTATATTCTTGGCTGGTCGCCGTTGGCGGTGTTTGTTACCCGCAATCATAATTGTGAATCGCTGCTTCTTTCAGCTGCAAGGCTGTAATCACTCTCGCTAGAGAAGCTCTATCCACTCCCTGTCACTCGAATTCCCGCCCACTACATTTGCTGTGAGAAATCACAGAGCGAGCCAGAAAACTCCATTGCCGCAGTGTTACCCTTTCGCCACCCTTCTTCTCCCATCAATTCAATGACCGTGGGCACTACATCCTCCTATCTCGTATCCGAGAAAGCTGCGACTCCCAGTCAGGAGATCTCCAGTGATGATTACATTCGTCTCGATGAGCAATCTCCGTGGAACTCACCGAGAGCTTCTCAAACGGAGAAGGAACTGAAGAAATCTCAGGTAATTTTCTTCAACTCTTCTACCTATTATTTTGGTGCTGACTCAACACTGTTGAGCAGCTCTCAGTTCCACTTAGAATAAATGGTTTCAGTTCGATTCCTCAGAGATGATGGGATATTCGAGTAATACTGGGCTTCTCATTTCCTAAATGGCATTGAGATTGAAGCTTTCTCAATATTGAGAGTGAATATTTCCAGATGATACCGGCTCAGCAGGCCTATTCACAAGCACGATGGATAAAGTAAATTCGCAAAGAAATTAGGAGATTTGCCAACGTTTATCTCCCGATTCCCCTTCTCAATGTGGCTTATGCTGTTGCTGACCTGGAGATTCCTCCAAAATGTTTTTGAAATGACCAGTGTTGTGATAAATTTGTTCATGAAGTGTTTATCGTGAGAACGTTTTCCTGATCGTCCTACGGATTGACTTGTTCGTTATGAACAGCATTGGTGCGGGGGTGAGATATCTGATTGGAAGAATTTGAAAGCAAGCTTTAAATTTACAAGGCAATGGGATAAGAGAGTCCGTCTCACTTAAGATCAGTTAGCCAAGGAATCTGATAGGTTATGAATCGCATGAGCTCAATATCGAATGGGCTTCCGATCTCCACTGAGAGGTTACGGTAGAAGATCAACTGCAACGTATTTTCATTATTTCTCAAACAGTTCGTCATAACGCATGCACTGTAATCTCACCATCGCAGTCATGTACGGTAGACTGAATAGCATCGAACAAAAGCCAACCAAGAAGAGGTTACGTTCAGCGATAAGATTGTTTCTGAATTTCAGGTGAAATGGTGAAAAAAGGGTGGCAAAAGTACCGTTTCGAAGCGAAGCAGAGTCTTCCAATGCATGCTATGTAGAGTAGTGATGCGACGCCGTTGGAAACAAGTGTGACAATGACCATGTTGAACCAGATTGAGGGCTGAAAAAGCTCTCCTACCCCTTTTGATCGTTGGTTATTCCAACCTCGGGAACGCTTGAAGACGCAACAACAACATAGTACATTGAACTGTTGTCGCCAAGGCCGATGAATCTGTAGCGTTATTGATATTCTTGCGAACGCAATGTCTTGGGTGCCATAATTTTACTATTTATAGTTCAATAGATGGTAAATTGTACTTTGTGGGATCATCGAAGAGGAACCAGATCGGAGCGACCGGCACGGTGATGCACAGAGCGAGACCAGCGAAAATGAACTTTTGCCAAAACTGAAAATGAAATTGACGCGATGACTCATCATCACCATCATCAGTGTGAATGAAGGTGCCTGATCATGCAACAATGGAGTGTAGAGGGCAGTGAAGCGATTGAAAGCGAGAAGAACTCCGAGAAACTCAGAAAGGCAGTTGAGGTAGTAGGCGCATCTGAAAATCTAAGAGTCTCTTTACGAGACTTGCAATGAACTCACGAGTGAGCAGCAGTTATAAAACCATTATCCATTCCCATTGCACTGTACATTCCTCGGAATTTCGGGTAGAGACCTAGGCGGAAGACAAAACTGCCAATCAGACATGAGGCCATGTTCTGAAACAGCGAATACAAGCATTTCATTCGAAGCGATCGAGTGTTTAGCACTTACCACAATGGCTAACACGCTGAAGATTTTGTAGAAGCTTGTTTTGAACAAATCCCTACGGTATTGAACAATTGCGATGACTTCGAAGATGTAAACAACAAATATCAGAACAGTGTAAGCAGCGTAAAACATCAGAACCAAATCGAGGAGAGTCATTCCAATGAGTGACGAACGATTCTCGAGAACACTAAAGTGATCACTATATTTTCGCCTACTCTAACCGGGACTATGAAGTTGTAGCAATCGTGAGAAACACATCAAATCCATTCAATGATCCTCCGCAAATGATGTTTACTGATGATTTAATAAAATAATAACGAGATAATAAACGATTTCAATTCCCATATTCGGCGCAATTGTTTCGATGAGAAGAACCATCTTGTCATCAATATCAATTCCATCACGGAATACGTCAACTGAGCTGGATTATTTGAGACTTGGAGATTCGTAACTTTGTAGCGATCATGGGAACTCAGCTTCTTCTCTTGCACTAGTACTCTACTATATTTTGACTGCTCATATTCAACTCTTTAGAAACTGATCTTTAGCAATCATCAATGTGGGATTCTCGGTATTTCATGGGAACAACTGGAACATACAAGGATCATAGAATGTAAAAGTCCAATGTTCATGAAACAGTTTGTCCGGATGTGACGGTTCTCTGAGTTCTCGTGTCCTGTGATGGAAAGTTCTATGAACAATAAGGAAGCGGTGCGAGGCAAGAAAGGCGACTGCGACGGAAGATGGATGACCGAAGCGATGCTGAAAGTTAGCTCGTTTTTGCCCAACCTCGAATAACAGCAATCCAAGAGACAAGAACGAACCACTGCTGAACAGAAGACACCACGGATTAGCGAGTGAGAGGAAGAAAGTGAAGGCGTAAAAGTGCTTGCGTAGATTGAAGTAGAGCTCCTTCTGAAACTGCTTCGGTATAGAGTTTGTTAATCTTAACTCACATTGTCGATAATGAACAGATTGCACAGAAAATATGCGGCGATAGCACAGAGAGCGCAAAAGAGAACGAACGAAGTGGCCAGAATAGAGATTTCGTTTTTCCAAAAACGGATCGGGCTGAAAATAACGTGAATTTCGAAAATGTATTTTGAATAGGGCACCGTTTTTGTAAGGTGATGATAATGCGGATGTAGCAGGCTGCTGAGAAAAGGAAACCAATAAACGAGAAGAGACACACTACTCGCGAGTTGACCTGCAACATCATCCGGTTCAAACTTTCTCTGAAAATTGTTCCCACCGCAATGCTCACTTCATCACCGAGTCGAGAAATCCGAGTCATTTCACCAAGAAAGCCGTAGTACCGCCAGACTTGACCGAATGTGATGTAGCTTTAGCAAGAGCTCTGAGAAATATTATCAATTCGCTCACCATGCGTAGATGGCTGGAATGACCATGTGCAACATAAACACTCGTTTCATCGATAAATTCGTCAAAACCTATAAAATATGTTAACACAGTCAGAAGAACAAACTTTGGAACATACCTTTGTGACACGATGAGATGGATGGCAGATGAGAAGCATTCGCGAAAACGCCATGACAGTCACCCCAATAATCTAGGACATGAGTTACATGTTTTGAGAGCTTTCACGAGTGGCCTAACCTGAGCAACCAAGCACATGAAAATATGTGCATAGACAAGTTGCGGTATGATCGAATCATTCATTGCCAATAAGAATGGCCACATGGAAGGCCAATCCTGGAGAGTTTGTGATGCATCGGAAGGAGCCATAAATGGGCGAACGTACTTGTGGAATCTCCATGATGAAGTACATAATCACGTAGGAGATGTCGTAGATTGACTACAATGATCAAGTTTCTACTGAGAAGATAATTCTCGAACCTGACTGCAGATCATGCGAAAGAAGAAGCTATCAAACGCTTTCTTGCGAGAGATTTCGATGAGGATTTGAATGTAGATGATCAAGCTGATTATTGTGAACGGAAGAAGGAAGAAGTAGAGTTGAGGACGATCCAGATCCATGTCTGAGAGTGAATGAAGAAGGCGGAAATGGAAGCAGACTACACTTCTTCAGAGATGATTATAATTTTGGTCAGACACGACTGCTATAATCCAATCATGTTCCCTCAAAACATACAGGAAAACAGGATGATAGGAGTGCTGCGTGAGTTTTCGAAATCCGACGGCAAACGTGTCGTGTTTGCGCTATGATCATGTTCTGTTATTGCTTTATGAAGATCATGAGAATCATATAATAAGGAAATGATGTTAGGTGTCAACAGACGTGCACTGAACTCTGTTGAACCTTGAGGTTACGGGATTATCATTTCGAGTTACGACTCTGCTTAGGTTTTTTTTTCGAATAGGTAAGGTATGGGGAGAATGGAAAACGTTGAATCCTGAAGTGCTTTACGATTTTGTTCATGCCCTTCCATGCGAGTTCGTCTCATGTGAATCTTTGACATGCATTGGTTTCATTGCACGAGCGACACTACTTCCTTCCAGAGGTGCTCCGAGCATGCTGAAATCGCAAACTGATTTTATCTCAGCTCTTGAACTTATTTCCTTCTCATCTTACCTCATTCGAAGACGTTTATTTGTTAGAGTGAGCATCCACGGATTCACGAAAGTGAGAAGAATTACAGGAAGAATGTAGAGATCCTTGAGAAGAGGGCCGAGTAGCACCTGCGATTCATACACTGTCTTCAATACGAATAAGATAACTCACGTTATGGAATGCGGAAATCGCAGCAAGAATGAAGTAGATAGTCATGGAAACGAGGGCGAGAAACAACGAGAAGCCAACCACAGTGAGGATCTTCTCCCGGTGATACTCTCGAGTGTTTCTGAGCCACAGTTCAACTCTGTCATTCATGTTACCCATACTGTCCTGTCCGATTGAGTAATAGCTTCCTCAGCGTGAGAATGTAGCATCCAGCGCTGAATATTGCACCGATAGCAGTGACTATGACAGGTTGAGTCGTGTTCCACTGCAACTTCTTTCATCATTGTTGGTTACAATCAAAATCCCACCTGGAACACGTGCGGCGGCATTGATAGGAACGTATTCCCTTCATTGTTGAGACCAAATGAAACGGGATCTTGCAAGAGTTGTCTGAATAGAATCATGAAGGGCGCAAGTATCTCGATAAGTAGCCAAACAAGGCAAGGGACTGATTCAAGCCACTGGAATTTCATAATTAGTTTGTTCACGAAGAAAACTCAGTTCACATGCTTCACTTTGGACGTAGGGGCGCACACAGCTAGGAAACGTATGAATGATTGAACGCTTACTCCCCAAACCTGAGAATATGCTACTCGAATGAATCAAATGAATGCTTAACCTGAACGTATACGAAGTAGAATATAGTGCCGTAATAGTAGATTGGTGGAAAGAGAGTCCCATTAGTGGACATGATAGAAGTGGAATCCGCGAGACGATCTTTGGTTATAATTCGACATG
This sequence comes from Pristionchus japonicus, assembly GCA_900490845.1. Classification (NCBI taxonomy): domain Eukaryota; kingdom Metazoa; phylum Nematoda; class Chromadorea; order Rhabditida; family Neodiplogasteridae; genus Pristionchus; species Pristionchus japonicus. The sequence goes on along the minus strand of LS498941.1, from coordinate 357,417 downwards.
CGAGATGAAGGAAAATGAGCGGAAGCTCTATGCAACTCTGCCATGGCAAGATAATTTTCGAAACTGTTGATCAAATTCTAACCTGCACGACAAAAAGTTTGTAGAACAATGAGTTGAATGGAAATTTAGTTCTTCCTTTCCACACCGTGGTTAGCACCTTGATATGCAAGACAGCCGATGGAATGAGGACGATTCCCACTGGCAACCAATATTCCGCGCGAAACACATTTGGAGTTGGACTAGACATGGCAGCAAAGATTGAAAATCGAAAGATCACAGACTTGGGCAGTCGAGAGCTCTTGATGTTGTATAGTAGAAGGGGTAAGAGGTGCGAAACGTCAGAGGTTTTGAATAAAGGAAGAAAGCTTCTCTCACATGATCACAACGCCTCGTCTTCCTGTTTTGAGAATAATGGATATATGTTGTTGCCTGATTCTAGACAGATCATCTAGTTCACTGCACTCATGAATTCACATGAATTAACAAAATCAGACGCATGAGAATCGAATTTCTCTGAGACACAAATTGTCTCACAGCAGTATAGCTACAACTTCCATGCGGTTTCAACTTCCTATCATCTCATAGTCCTCAATATTTAATTTATACACGGATGAACAGCAATTTATCATGATTTGCACAACAAAATACAATCAACTCGTAATTATGATCAAATTATCAGATCAAGTGGGTGGTTCGTCGAGATTAGTCACGGTTCCAAGCAACTCGAGTGAGAAGATGACCGGAGCTGAGGCAGTTATCTCAACTTCGTCGTTCGCGAGTTCGTTCGACGTTGAGACGACGTCTCCGAAAGAGAGCGACGCGTTGTCTGAAGTGAGATTGTTTCAACTATTTTGCGAACTGTTTTCACGCACCGAAATAAGAGACTGAGAAACATGGGTGTTCACTCACCTAGATTATATTTGAAGCCACGCGTGGTTACCCGCGTTTCGCGCTGAAAAAAATATTAGCAAAAGTTTTCTGATTTATGACAAAGTCAACAAATGAAAAAATGGGAGTTCTCACCTGACAAACTGGTACGATTCCGCACACTTCAGTAAGAAAAGCACGCGGTGTAAGGGCCAAGTGATGCTGACCCTGAAATATGGCTTTCATAAATCAGCAGATTGCGTTTTGCTACAAGGAAACAAGGAATCGGGGAAAGACGATTCACATCATTTCAGTGCCGTAAAATTCCACGGAAACAGTCGCAACTCACTTTCGGCAGGAAACAGACCAGGTTGTTTCCGTCCAGCACGTAACTCGGATTCGCAGTGGCCATTGAAGGGGCACCGATAGGCTGGCCTGGCACCAGCGAGTGAATCGTCGCCATCGCTCGATCCATTCTGCCGCTCAATCCGCCGAGCACGAGAGTGGGTGGAGGCTGAAAGAAGAGATTATGAGAAGCATTATGTAGAATGTATGATGAAGATCCCAAAACCACTTAAGTGACCGAAAAGGAGGAATGCGTACCCCGATGCCGGAGCCAGTGAGTGGTTCAGCCTTGGCAATCTGATCAAGACAAACGCTCAAGTTCGTTCGGCATTCTTCGGCTCCTTGTGTGAAGAGACACTGTTGCTCCCTGAAGGATGAGACAACATAAAAGACTAGAATGAATGACTCACTGATAATATTTCTTTGCCTGCATGTCGAATTTGCTGAGGTCACCGCAGATGATCGAGGGGCTTTGCAGTTGCTTCATTCTGGAGGGAATCATTGATGTTTTCTGTTCCGACCGAATCTTTCTTCCCCATTTAGTCAAGCCATCATGAGCTATAGTAACATTGCAAGAATCGTACGATTGTTGACAGTACCTTACTCTATCGACCATTGCCATTGCTCCCTCTTCGTTTGTTACTCGAAGTTCGGCTGAAAGAATGTAAGATTCAGGGAGAAGTGATAATTTGACTGTTGAAACATAAAGTGAGATAAAAGTGAAAGGTCTCTCAAAATCTGCAAGAATTTCGACTCACCTCTATTCCACATCCATTGCCAACATGGCCGCTCTCCGGTGTGCGAAGTGTATGCATCCAACCATATACATGAGCTACGGAAGGCTGAGACACACATTTTGAAAAACATTTCAACGCGAACTTAGAACAAATGCTCCAAAAACGATGAAATCGAGTGGAAACGTGAAGAGGAAAGTAAGGATCGAACCTGCTTTGGTGAAGATTTCGAGCGGCCGTATGAGCGCTGTCATAATCGGTTACTGGACAATGAGGAAATGGAAAGCCGGGCGGGGTTTGGCCGAATGAGAGTCGATCGCTCTCCCACTTGTTTTCATGCACCACACTCTCCATCAGCGGTTGTTGTGGCCTTTGCGCCGAGAGGAGAACTCTCCTTGCAGAGTGTTTACGCTTTGATGAAGAGGGAGAGAGAGTGCGTGAGTGAGTGAGGAAAAGAGAGAAACGGGGTATTTGCGTTCGGAATACTTTGCTCCGGCGCTCGGACGTTTTTGTTGACAGTTAGTGACAAGCATCATGGGCATTCCCCGTCCTTCATAGATGGGATTTCCGAGAATTTTCCTCAGTAATGCATTAAATCGTCCAATACGCAAAAGAACTTGAACTTTGCCCTTCGTATTTCGCAAACACATATTCTTGGAGCTGTTGATAGATAGGGTTAGGTTCGTGACAATTGCGGGGTACTTGTTTATCTCGTAACTCGTGAACGGTGAGATTTACTACTGAGCCATTTCAGTTTAGATCGCCATGTCGTAGCCAGTGCAGTAATTTTTTATCCCGTAACCAGCCGGG